>JAAAKL020016886.1:0-10843 GCA_010016065.2 Carybdea cf. marsupialis auct. non (Linnaeus, 1758) | reverse complement strand
GATGATGACATCGGAAACACGTCTGTCAACTTTGTCGATTTACTTAAGAGCGAAAACGCTCGCGCAAGGTTGTTAACGTGAGCTTTTTTGAGCTCTTTTGAGCTCGAGAGTCATTTTACTCATGGCAAGGCCTGCAACTCCACTAATAGATTGTGAAGTTGACACAGCCTTTGCCCAAGTCATACGAAAAGCCTGTATGAAACTGATCTATCACAGGATGCACTTCAACAGCCAAGAATTGGAAACAATTTGTAACAAATGCTATCTTGTAGCACCAAGAACAAAGACAGATAAAAGATAAAATTCGTTTATAAAGATCTGCAGTAAAGACAAAACTCCATGATCCCCCTTCTCTTAAGTATATAAATAATTGTCTTTGACTATAAAAGGGATGCTCCCTTCCAAGCACCCCCCTCTTCCCCCGTATGTAACTGACCTCCTACCATTATTGTTCACATACAAAGAGTACAAAGAAATGTTACCAAAATGAAGTTGCAAGAACACACTGTCACGCTCCACAAAGCTCAGATCACCTACTGTTATTCACCTTAAAACCAGTCTGTCTATATGCCCATCAGACTGCTATATGCATTGTATATGAAAGTGATTGAGCCAAGAATTTATTGCATAAAAAAAACACTGACTCCTTCACTGCACAAAATAGTGATATACTAAAGTCAAAAATTTTGGGGTTGATCCCCAATTCTTAACACCACCAGCAACAATTTTTAGTAATGTTGTGCTCAACATTCCATCAGTGCCACTTCTGTATGAGAGTATTCATGCAAACATCATCAATGATAGAATACACATGTTCTTTTAGTAAAGATGACTGTATATGGTACTGGAAGGAATTGAGCCCAGATCCTCTTGTACAAAAAGGCTGACCTACCTACTGCACTACAAAATGATCAAGTTACATTGCCACTTTGGGAGGTCTATCTGGACCTCTCACCATCACCACCAGCCTGTTCTGTGATATATTGCTCAGCACATCATTAGTGACATAAATGTGTGCAAGTACTCTAACAATGTCTCAAGATACACCAAGTTCTACTTTAAGAATGGGTGCAACACAACAAACACAATATTCCTGGGCTTTTGGGTACTGAAAATAAAATTGGAGCTATTACACGAGAACCCAATTCATGTTTTATCAAATACTGTACGTGATTTAGATTTTAATGAAGTACAATACCAAACATAAAACCTTCCAATATAAAGCTGTACAGATATCACTTACTTTCCAATCACAGAATCTTATATATATTTTCATTAGATTTTCAGTGATGAAGAAAAAATATATGCCTCCCATAATGACACTAGCCTTCCATAGATATACTGAGTCACCATCCTTGCCTAAACCAAATGTCTAAAAGAGAATTGATACACTTCCATGTCACTCATACATAAAATAAGAGGAAAAAGGAGTCTGATTACTCAATACTACACATGATAAAGTTAACTGTTAAACAAAAAATTCTCAGATGAATAAAAAAGTAAAAAATAAACAAATAAATATAAAGGAAGCTAACATTAAAGATTCATGCCAGGTGAACTTTCTTCAAGTATGTAAATGCCACAGACGCTTTTGTGACTCTTCGTTACTTAGAAAGTAAGTGTGCACTTGTGGCCTCTGAAGTATTAAATCTAAGCCCTACTTTACAGAGATCATTTAACTTAAAACTTCTCTACGAAACAGAATGTGAAAAGAAATGTGAAACACTGTAAATTGGATGTGATGTCATAAATGACTACTAAAAATGAGGAGGTGAGCTAGTCTTCTCTGTCCAAACTGCTAAGTCATTATTATCATGAATATCCATAGTACTATTTCTGTATCCTTTATCCAAGTTAGGATGTTATGATAACTACAAAGAGAGAGGCAAAAATCTAACTAGTTTATCATACTTTATATTTAATCTCATAACAAGCTACAGGAGTGGATTGTTCCAGGCATATATGACTACTTAAATTGCTCATATTGTTCTACCCTGGAAAAGATTAAGGCTTATTTGGGATAGATATATAACAAAGGAAAGGATTGAAACTATCTATCACAAATAAACTTTTTAATCCAATCCATCATTTTTTCGAATTGAACTAGACTGATTAGAGTGCATTGGAAATCATCTCCAGTTGTCACTTATGATACTTCTGTTTAAGCTTATCTTCAAATTTGTAGAGTCAAACATCCAATACAGGAATCCTATTGATCAGTGTAGCACTTTCGAGCAGAAGATTAGAAAAAGGAGAGCCCCCCATGAAATTAACCAAGGGGAGGAGCAACCAACAGTTCAGGTTAGCAACCAGATCATGCAACAAAGCTGGTTTGGACTGGTTTGTGAGAACAGTATCATACAGAAAAGATTTCCTCGAAGAAAAAAATCAATAGTAGTGCTTACATCTAAACTAATGATATAATATTTATGATATTGCCATTTAAAACCAGGAAACGTGCTGCCAGGAAATTCATGCAATTTGTTACAAGAATAGTCAGCAAGGCTATACATTGGTGCACTCTTTAGGTCCACACAATTCGAGATTTTCTTCTCTTTCCTTGCCCAGATGCCACTAAAATAAATAATTAACTTTCAGTTTCTGCTTCAGTTCAAAATCTTAAAATTGGGCATATGCCAATTGATTTGCCATCAATGATACTATTACCAAGTAGATTATTACTTCAATAACGGCCAATAATATAGAATGCATATATATGTACTTACAGACGGGAGGAGATGAAATAACCCACTCCCACATAATACTCCAACAGCAAGTGATACCATAAACAACAAAAGCTTTTGATAAAATTCACGGTTCATGAAAGGCACAACAAATGCTCCAAGCATTGATGCCAAGCTAATAATGGTTACAAACAGTATTGCAAAACCCCAGGCTAAAGAGGAACAGAGAGTGAGTTAATGGTTAGTCAATGAGTATGATACAACACTGCAAGAAATGATGCACATACAATAATTGTTTAAAAATCTGACATTCCTGAACATTTTCCACCTATATTTCACCCCTACCTGTGGCTTTCCCATTTGAAGCAGCTGAAAATAAGTGCTTTGTGGGGTCTCTTTCTTGTCTTTATATCACATTACACTGCTATTTGCCATCATGACAATGTTTACAAAACATTGTACGCAGCTAATAAAGGTAGGCCTGCAACATCAACTACATACCAATACACAATTGATATGTTAAAGTTTTTATTAAAGGAACTAAAACTGGGTCTAAGTTTCGTGTGATCTATCTTGAAAGTGGCTCCAAAATCTAAACTTTAACATCCTCATTGACTTCTACAAATCAGTGTATGGCACATTAAAGACTATTAAGTTCTCAGTTATATCTTTTGAACCTTTGCCCCCTCTTGTTAGATAAAAAATGAGGAATAAGTAGTAGAACTTGCTAAACAAAGTATTGAGCCATGATCAACCACCATTCCTTCTTTGTCAATGGGCATCAAACATTAGTCGGAGAGTGTCTCTGTGATAATCCTGTTTACTGTAGAATGCCCTACTCGGTAGCTGAAAGCTGTTGTTTGGTGAGAATTGCCAGTTGTGATTTACTGAAAGTCCTTCTGCTTGCTTGATGGCTTCTATAAATGATCAGATCTCACTATTAAGGGTTCAACTAAATGCTGCAGTTCTTCAAACACCACTGGGAACATTTGGAAATAGTTGAGAAAGTTTTCTTGATCTCCAAGCTGCATTTCCCTGACAAGATTGGCATATTCCCCTTCTTCTTATCACAATTAAAGAATTAGATGAACCTAAAGTTTATTGTAATGCTTTAATCTTTTTCTTTGCTGTCTTCTTTGAAGTAAAAGCAGTAATAAAAGCCTCCTACTGCAAAATGCCACCATGTTCAAATCATTTTGAAAACAGTGATGATAAATCAATAATATGTGTGCTCTTTTGCGACAAATAACTGAGAGAATACATGTCATTGCATAGAATTCACAAGCTTTCACAAATGGCAATTCACACATTCTATGGGATTTGCAATTTGTTATTGAAGTGGAAATGTGCCTTAAGGGTCCTCTATTGCTAAACCCCAATTATCTCAGGATTAGGAAATCATAAATGTGTTTTTAAAGAACCTATTTTAAAATTCTCAGCTATTTTAGCTTGACCATTTAACCATCCATTTTGCATCAACTTGACTCAACCATCCTTTGAAATCTTAGAAATAATAGCCATTCATAGACCAGTGAATGTTAGAGATTCAACTATGGTGTGTTAGTTAGGAACAGCACACAAAAATAGACCAAGGTTCTAGAGATCTAAGCTTTTCAGTTGGCTTGTTCCAAGATCATTTCACTAAATATAAAAGGAAAGAAACCCTTAAATGCAATAGAATAAAATCAATGTTAATTAAATTTAACAAAAATAAATAAAAAATGCTATTACTTTGCTGTTATGGACGAAAGACAATTCTTCATATGGGTTTTTTTACAGTTACAGACGGTGCAAGAAGGTATTAAAGTGGTGGAAGTAGTGAAACAAGACATATGATATACATTAGAATCAGATAGTGAGATCCATAAAACTGGCAAACCCCATGAGCAAATTTCTGAAAAAATCAATGAAACTTTTTCACTCATTGCTTCATCAGAGTCACCTACTGCTAAGCTAACGCCTTCTCTTGTAAATCATCCACATGACTGTAACATGTGAGAAGTGACCAACATATGATTTCAAGAATATCAAAATCTCTAAGAGTGGTACCTTTCCCTGGATCTTCCTTTGATACCGTTGTTATTGAGCTTGCCTTGTTGATTACACACACTTTTGTTAGTAGTTGTTCCACCAGTACAGATGACACTTTATCCACCATGTTACTTGTCAGTTTTGCTGTGGTATTTATTCCACTCTCTTTAAGAACATCCATTGCAGTTAAACACTAGTTACAATAAATAAGAAAAAAGGTTAAAAAGGATAGCAAATAGAAGAGGTTTCGATTGTTTAAGTCTGTACAACATATACTGTGGCATGCTAAACTGAAATTCCCAATGTGTGGTCTACCTACTTAAGTGCAAAGTTTGTGAACTCCAGAACATGGGGAGCCCCACTACAGCTTTGCAGATGCATTTCAATAATCATAAATCTCAATTTTGCAACTTCCCAAAACGCAAGCTAGGGAATAAATAAGTTGTGCCACAAAGTGGCCTTTCTGAGCACTTCTTGGAACACAACCGTCATTGCATGGAGGACTGGGAAGTTTTGCTCATAGACCAGGCCAAAACTGAACAAAGTCTACACTGCAAGGAATCATTTTGGCCATTTAAACTAAATAAATTTGAGCCAAGTGGTTTAAACGAGAGGGAAGTACTAACTTTGTAAGGGTGGTTACGTCATTGAAACTCGTCTACATTTAGGCTTCTGACCACCGTATTTCATTGTGGATTCTCATGATGGCTTTTTTGCCTGGCAGTGTGGTACCTGGTAGTGTGCTGCCTGACGGACTTAGTCATGCAGGGTGACCCTTGCAGCATCGGCCCCTCCCTTTTTGGGGGGTGAGGCCTTGATTGGCCCTATAACTCTCCCCATTCTGGCAGGTTCCTCAAGACAGCACCTCATTACCATGTCCTAAAGCTCGATGTAATGTAATCAGGTGGGAATATCAAGACGAGGCTTATGGGTGGGTATTTTTGTTTTCCTTGAAAATTTTGTAAAGGTTGTTTTGAAGTCAAACCCTTTATTATAGAAATTGTACATAGATTTAAAAAATGAATACATCTTTAGTAAGTTCCATGACTGCATTTCAATCGTGGGGGTAGGAATTTTATTATTTACATTATTCATACCCCGGAGGAGCTAGGTACAGTGCTAGAAGAAGGAACGTAAGTTCTGAAAGCTCACTGAGAGCAAAAGTCATTTCTAATATGTATATATAACCATATATATAAACAGTTCTGTCTGCAGATTGGGTATTGCGCTTCCTAGCTTACGTTGGGTTGTGCACTCTCTGCTTGAGATGGTACCATTGCTGTTGCTTTATGTATTGCTCACTGTGCTTGCGCAGTTTGAGCACTCTGGCATGGTACCATATGTATTCTTTACATTGTTTTGTAGCAGCTTTGCTAGTTACATAGCTAGAATTCAGTCTCAATGCTCTGTTCTGCACTGATGAGCCCATAAAGGGCGAAACAGTTCTGTCTGCAGATTGGATATAAATAAACGTATATATGTAAACTTGTACATATCTGATAATAAGGATAATGGTGTAAGATACTACACCTCTTCATGCCGAATAAAAATATGGCTCTATTTCATTACGCTAGATTCCATCCCGTGATAGGGACATAGAGAGGGAGAATACCAGAAGCAGAAAGCAATGAATTGGTACAACAAAAAACTGACAGAAGTTGACAGTAGAGCTAGTAATACTGAGAAAGCCAACATGTCACCAATAAAAGGAAATCAACAAGGCAAAAACAATTCCCTGGCCTACAAACTAAGGCTCCTGCAGGATACATAAATCTCCCAGAAGTCCCAGAATGCCTTGACAGAACCAACACAAAATTCAAAGCAAGAAAGCAATGGAACATCGGTCCCCAGCTCTTTAAGATTAACTTCTAATTTCACAATATGTAAGTTCAGTTACTACTAAAACATGAGCTTTATTAGTACCTAAATCAACAGGAAATTAAATACTGTGATTTGAAGGACCTGAGTTCAACAAAGAAATTGTATATTCAGGTTTTAATATTCTTCAAACTGCATTGTGTATTTAAACTCCCTTTAAGTAAAGCTAACTGAAAGTCACTGGCAGACATTAGACAGTAGGAGCTGTGAAAGGTGTTCAGAAATAAATCTTTGAACAAATGTATACCAGTAGGTTGAATTTAGATCTTATTGGTGATCATTGCTTGTAAGTAAAACTTTTATCTGCCCAGTCAAAGTATAAGTTACATTTGGTTTGTTGAAAGCATAGCTCAAATTTCAGGTCCTTACTATTGTACTGTGTATGTCTACTACCGAGTCACAACAAAGTGCATTGGAAAGTTCACTTACGTTCTGCTATATTGGGTTCAGAATCAATAAGAACTGGACATTGCTTACACAATGAAGGGCACAATATTTTAAAGTGTATGATACATGCCTCCTATGTGCATAGATTTTACCCTAACCACACCATCAGAGTGGCCAGGTCCTCCCTTTCTAGCAATTATGGATCCACCAGACCTGGTTCAATACTAACCTCATAATACCTTTTCAATTTGATGTGGTTTGGGCAAAATCTATGCACATATGAGGCAGGTATTATACCCTTAAAGATATAATGCCCTTCATTACCTGTGTTAATTAGTAAGTAAGTTAATAGGTGCAAGCTTCATCTACTCTTGGTCACCAAATTAAAAACTTAATTTGCTTATTCACTAACTCTCCATTTTAAGTCATTTGACATGTCAAACACGTGTATGGATGGAAAGTCTATATATATTGTACTCTCTAAAGAACCATACATGCTAATATTGAAGCATTCTACTCCAAATGTGTCTTGATGGGGCTGCCCTGAAGAATGGTCAGATGACGGTTAGAGGAAGAGTGGCAATTTTCATGTGGGAAGAGAGTGTCCTTTTTATTATACCTTGCACATTGGGCAGAAAGTGTCCGTGAGAGCCACAAAAGAAACAATATGTTTCAGATATGTTGATTGCTGCTTATGACAACCAGAACTGATGGTAAAAACAATATGAGAGATGGTAATCCTCAAAGAGAAAATTGTGTGATAGCATTAACTGTCAACACATGGGCAGAACACCATATCCCCCCCCCCTAATACAAAAGGGTTGGGTGATATGGGTCATCTAACTCTTGCTCAGGTACCCTTGTACTATTGAATCCCTGATTAATCTGAACATTCATGACATAAGTGTTTAAATTCATTTCTGACTGTTCATTACTTAGATTTATTCTGAAATAAAAGTAAAAAACCATCAGAGCAGGTAATCATAAACGTCAGGTCCTAACTGAAATGCAAGCATTGCCCTTGTGAAGTCAACTAAACAACACTCATGAACTAACTGTTTTGTGATTGCATTCAGATCATGGCCATTTGACTGAATAGTTTAATTGCCTATATTTGTTTACTAACTAACTTATTGATTGACTACATATTAACTTATCAACTGAGTAGTTGTCTGAATAATGTACTACGTAACTCCTCGAAAAACAAATAGATTTTGATGTGCCTACGTATGAGACCTCAGACATTGTAGTACTAATAGTAAATCATCATAAAAGGCTACTCAACATGTGGCTGCCAGGACTGATCATGGACACGTCTTGACAGTCATTGGCGTATAGCCGTTTTGGTATGCTTGGAGTTAGGAGTAGACGGCAGCTCGTAAGACTCTGTAGAAATAAAAACGAAGTTGGACATCCACTTTGCGGTTTCTTTGCTTGTTGTAGTACTTCTTAACACTACATCTTTCATATCTTAGTTATGCGCATTTCAATATCAACTTTGCTCGTGTTTAACATCTCCTAGTCAGAAAATGTGAAACTATTATCAACGTGAAAAAGGATCTGCAGTTTCTGATTGCTGTCTGCTAAATATTCCCGGGGCGATATTCTTCTCTTTGACGAGTCAGTCAAATGGTCATCATACAAAGAGACACGCTATCATCCAATCATTAAAGTTGCATCTACTATTTCGTAAGACATACAGTTAAGATTTGGTATACATGATATTAGAACACGACAGGTTCCCTCTTCGTTTGGCATTCCAGTTCAGTACGGCAATTTTCAAACGGGGGTATGTTTTATACCTGTCTTCGATCATGTAGAACAACAAACCTCCATCAATAAAACCTTAATCCTAGCCGAACATGAAGTAAAATGAGTTGGTCAAATAAAAAAACTAAAAACCTATTCGCCTTTCACAAGTCCTTCTCGATGCGCTTATAAAAGTTTCGACAAACCACAATACGATAGATAGTAGGCCTATCGTCTCTTTACTTATTTTAGTCCTGTTCTGATGGTTATATAGGAGTCAAATCTGAACAAATGATAGACACCATAGGCAACGACTACGTGGGAATTCAGCCCCCTCTAAAAAAACGTCCTTTTTGTTTTAGGTAAGCTGCTCTTACTATTTTCAACTTGTTATACAGTATTAAGTAGGGACGTCGTTTTCGTCAATCATCATGAGTGCTACCCTACTTTTCACACTCCAATGTTTAAGTACGGAAATAGAAGTCTTAGTTCACACAAAACAATATCACAGTACTGACAGCCTGTCAGTGACAGGAACAGATGTTTGAGACAAAAACATATATTTTCAAACATAATATAAATGAACCCGTTTCGAGATTTCACTGAGCATGAAATTGAACCTTTTTGTTAGTATGTGATGGATAAATTTCTAATACTACGATATAAAACGAAGGAAAGATGACGGGCTTTCAATCTTTTTGACGTTTAAGCGCCCCCTGGTAAAATTAAAATTTGGCGCCTAGGATAGATACAAATCAATAAGTTATACCAAATTATTAAGTATAAATCCTTTCCGAATCTGAGAAGGTGTAAGAACTTTGTCCTAACATGAAGCTTCATGTACATCTAGATGTGCAAAATGAAAGGCTCAATTTTTCATAATATGTTAATGGAAGTGCTTCAGAAGTGATCATACCATCAAATGTGCATTAGCTACCTTTAAACAGCACTGGACATCCACGGTCACATCAGTCATATATCATTGTGGAAGATTACCCTCCCTATTTGAATTCTGCAACATCAAACACTTATTGTAACAATAGGTGTCTTAGTAATGGTAAGGGTGACATTTCATTGCCACGGCAACATGTACTATATTCATCTTGAATACAGCAAGGAACGAATCCCACAGTGGCTTCTTCACGAAGTCGAAATCACACTTACATCCAATATTTCAGACTTAACGGCAAATTTTTCATTGTTCAAATTGAAAGATTACGATCATTGGCAATTGTAAGTGTAAGATGAATTTCTAGGTATCGACAACTGCATGCCCGTATTGCGACACTTTTCAACTTTTTCAAGCTGCACCTATCTTGCAGAACCCCTTTGACAAACCAGGCTATGTTAGACGCTATAGAATTTACATGCAGATATACATAAGCATCCTATGAGCAGAAGGTCAAATAGTCATCACATTAGTATAAATCAAAATGCTAAAAATATCTTTCGTAACATAAGGTGGCTTTGTAGAATAACATAGATCACAACAAACTCAACGTCATTCTTATGATCATCACGTTGTTCATGCATGCTATCCTTACCTCATTCCTTTGCTGATACCTTGAACCCGGTTTAGTAGTTCTTCCGAGCTCTAGTTTACTCATCAAAGCACTCAATCCTGATACATTAAGCATTCCTTCGCTACCAAATGTCTTGATGATATATTCAGTTCCATGGTCACCAGAGTGGACGCTGCGAGCAGTTCGTATCAACTTCTCACTCGATAAAAGTCCTGATGGAAAGATATTAACTTCAGTCTCACTATCGACGCTCTGCGAAGACATTCCCGAGATTTTGCAACACAAAACTAGTGCTAATATCAAATAAATCAAACACCGTGGTAAGATTCCTATATGTAATATAAAAGAAGCCATAATTTTGTGAACAGCTGAACACAAGTCAAACGCTTAGGGTACTACTGACACCAGATCAGAACATTGAAACAGAAACTAAGTTATCCTCGTCCAGGTCACGTTTCCGTCTCTTTAAAATGTTTGCTAATCCTTCAGATCTCTTTCGATATGGTCAAATGCATTTCCGCAAAGGTATTAATGTTCAAAAATATATTTTAACAACTAAACCGAGATACACAGCGAAAGACGCAAAGGTTT
>JAAAKL020016884.1:0-10844 GCA_010016065.2 Carybdea cf. marsupialis auct. non (Linnaeus, 1758) | reverse complement strand
TAACAGCGTGCCTGCAACAGCACAGTACTATGGTCACTGGTGAGGACAGTCGGAAGTTCCCCCCCCCCCCCCACCCCCCGATACATAGTAATAGCAGAACTATCTCAATTATCCTTATTGGCGTATCTTTCACATTCATACAACATCTTCAAAGCTAATAAACGTTAGTTAGCAGTAACTTATCTGCAGATGACTCATATGTCGACTTGCTTTGATTTTCTTTCCTAATATATTTATCATTAATATGATCACGCTTCATCTATTTGACAGAAATATTCTTATAGGAATCAGAAAATGTCAACTCACAAAATACTTAAGGGTGTGAAATGCCATGCAATATTCTCCTCTAGAAGCCTCCTCCCACCCCCGTCTGACAGCATACGATGAAAGCAAATAGATCGAGACGGTTTTTGCTCCTTTAAATTTCACGCATATAGGCGATTCTCGGGCAAAACGCTTGCAGTTTCACACATAATGTTGTAGTAATTTTAGGTAGTTATTTCATATTCAGTCAGGCAGCCTCAGATCCTCTGCAACTGGAGATCTAGACAACGTTTTCGTATTTCTTAACAGTATACGAATAAAGTGAAGACATATCGCACACTAGTCTAGTCTAGCCAGTCACGATGTTATCAGGAAGCATTCTTCTCTTGTACGTGACAACATTTATCAACGTTACTCAAGTTTAAGGTTATCCTTTGCTTCTGTCTCTTTCTTCAGTATACCATTGCATGAAGGCGGTGATGGGAATACTTCTGAGTACTTGTTGACGGCCAGTGCTAGCAGTGGCCTACTTGCAAACTACCCCATCGAAGCAGTGCGCATCCTTGAACAGTTTTTATTGGTCTGGTCCTGTCTAGAGACCATGAAACAGGAATGGGGAAGCAGGAGGCTTGGTACGACGTTTATCAGGACCAGCAAGCAGTTTAAGAACTACAGGTATCATTTGTCACATTTGTGTTTTGTCGAGTATGAACTTCACCTGATCCTCCCTAAATATCCCTTATAAATCTCTGCCCTAGTCTACTATTTTTTCACCGAATTTAATTTATTTTACAAAATGAATCATTGCTTCAGTTATTAAGGCGGATTTTATTGTATATAAAATTGAAACCCATAGTGATAAAGGAGTAGAGTTTTCATAAGCTTTTCTATAAATGCCGTTCCGATAATCAAGCGTGGGAAGGTCGCACAACCTTCCTTACTATTGAAGATGAATTTACTGAATGTTACTAGCTTTTATTAATAAGTAGCGATAGCACAAGTAAACGTAGCAAATACTCATACAAAATACTTCTTTTTCTTCTCTATTTCTTCTCTTTTCTCTTCTTCCTCGTCCTTTCACTCCTTCTTCTTTCTTTTCTTTTCCATATTCTTGTTCTTCTTTCGTCTTTTCTTTGTCTTTTTCTGTCTCCGTGTTCATCCTCCTCCGTTCTAACTTCTTCAGCCTCTTCCATTTGTCTTTCTTCCCTCTTTTGTTCTTTTTCTTCTTAACCTCATTACCTTAGTGAAATTTAAATGGCGAGTTTGTGATGTATGATAATTGGAGCCTAGCCCTTCGTGTCAGATCTGCGTTCTAGTGTAAAAGGTCTAGAAGTCTATGTATCCCTCTATCTGACCGTTTTGTTGATGGCCTTGTATTTTTAGTCACTTGACTGTAACATAACTGTTGGTCAGTTGTGTTTGGTCGGAAGGCCCGTATAGGGAATGAACGCTATCTTTTCTTTGTCATTGATAATAAGGATAGTTTGTACGTATCGAGGAAGGGATGGCCGAGATACGCTACAGAAGGATGCACTTTGAGAAGGATGTATTTTGAGAAGACATTTTTCAAGTGTATGCAGAAAATTTCTCGGAGATCTTCGTGGTTGTTGTAAACAAACGACTTTGCTCAGTGAAAGTCACAGAGAAAACAACAGCATTTTATCAACTGGGGAATCACATTAACTGCTTGTTTCTAACACTTTTTCCTTAAAGTATGTTTATTGGTATCCTTCAGGCCTTACTCAGAGAATCTTGATTTTAATCGTTTGCAAAGAAAATGGTTCGTTACGAAGATGTGGAACACTAAAATACTGCCTGCAACGCCTAGCAGTCGGCAGATAGTGGAGATCGATTGTGCGGATCTCCGCCCGCAGTACCCCTTAGACGTGATAATTGATTGTGGTTTTATTTTATTTGCGATGAAAAAGCAAAAGTTTGATAAAATGTCCTTTGTCTCTGCAAGCTGAACCTTCAATTCCACTTATCCATCTCAGGAACTTAATTATTCATTCAATTTTGTTAACCGTGCACAAATCTCTTATCTTTTTTATTGGAAGTAGGATGGTCTCCCTAAACCACGTGTTTGCTAATGACGTCGGTCATGACACTTTAAAAGATTGGTGCACGTAACGCTGAGAGGCTATGCTGTGTTTTTGATAATTAAGTACTGTTTTTTACTGGATATAAAGCCTTTTAACCAGAGCCAGGATCTAAAAGTACACGTACGTCAGATCGTTTTGATGTTTTACATGGATATGGATTTAATTCAGTGCAGCAAAGTCATGATAAGGCCCTAAATGTTAAGCAGGGAGTCCATCCTCTATGCTTACAGTTTTCTACAATTGTTGTATCACTCTACATGTTTTACTTCATTGTAGGAAAGCTTACGAGTCGGACGTTCTTCAAGTCGTTTACAAACAAATTGCAGCAAAACGAGGATCCAAGGTATAGAGACTTGTTTCTATCAGTCCCCTTTGTGTAAAGTTCGTTTGTCCCTTAAAAAATTGAAATAACATGATAGCCAGAGTTACCAAACAAAACATTGAAACAACCAGGGAACAGACGTGACATTCCCTCGATATCTCTTATCTACATTTAAAATTGTTTTGGTCATTGTAAGGCCAATTTGTTCTGTAAGCATTATTGTATTATTAAAAATTATATGATTATTTCATTTCTATCTGCATGTGTAAGGAGTAACGTATTTATTCCATTTTATTTCTATTTTAATTTAAGATAACTAAGTTAGGAATTCGCTCATGCTCACAGTAAGAATTTGTTTCAAATCTGATATAGTATTTAAGTACTGATGCCTGATTTCTTGATTCTTCTTTACGTTCTCATTATTTTTGATTGGTAGTAGTAGATTGTGATCTTAAGTGCCGCTGCATCCAACCTAACTCAACAAAGTTAAGATATTGATTTAGGGTAAGTGAGGTAAGAATCCCATTACCTCTCTTGCTATTTTTTGGGTTGTTGTTGAGTTATCGCATGCGTGCCAATTGGGGTGTAGGCATTGAGGTGGAGTCATTAATGTGTCGTAGTAATAAGGCATAAATTTTTATTGCTATTCTAAGGGTCTGCATCACGTTGAGTGACGGATCCCAAATAATAAAAATAGGGGCGTAGTTAAGTGTGAAAGAAGCAGACATGTGGTACTCCTATTCCCTTTGCACTTCAGTGGAGACCTCTTCTAACCATTCAACTGGCAGAAGCTTCTACACAATCTGCGCTTGTTCTTGGTGAGACTAAAACGTGTGAAAACGGACTGAAAGGGAGTGGTATACGCTCGTTATGACCGTCGTTCGGTACGGCTTTGGTGTAGCTAGTGCTGTTTCACTCTTTCTGTTTTCGCGGATAGTAAACCCGATTGGCTATACTAATTTCTACATCTACTTGCGATTGAATGTACACTTAAGTATCTAATATCTACCTAACAGTAGCTTATTTTTGTTTCTCTTAAAGAACAATGATTATATGGCCACATCAACAGTCACTGATTATGAGCAGCTTGCGCCTCCTCGCGGTGTCAGTGAATTTGAAGTTCGAGCACGACAGGTAGGAAATTTTTTAGTTAAGTAACTTTTTCGCCCTGACGAGGCGTTATTGCAACATGTTTTCTTCTTTGTCTCTTCCCTGTGATTTGGAAGCAATCTATAAGTCACGTAGAACGGGTTCGAGATGACACCCTGTTCCAGTCCGGTTATTTGTAAAGCAACTCGTTTCAGTTATCTGCAGTGACGTCCGTCGTCCACAAACAGATAACACATGAGACAACCATAGTAGCCCAATAGCCTCGTGTGTCGTACATGATTGGTAGCCAGCTACTTTTAAAATTCTGAAAAAGCCCACAGCATTAAGTGATCCGTTTGGATGAGTGAAAGATGTTAACATGTTTCCAAGGCGTACGTTTTGAAGCTTTATCTATAGCAATTCTTGTAGTTGGAGAGTACTAATAGTAGCTTCAGCTACTACAAAGGAGAATCATCCACTGGAGGTGTCATGTCGTTTTTGCTTAATGGCCCAACATTCCGACATTACGTGCTCTTGTTCTCTAGTGACGAGCAAAAATTTCGAAATACAGCTTATCTGGCTAATGGGATTTACAAAATACCTGCTCACGTATTTAGATTTTAAGCTCTGTAGCCTAGAATGAGATTGATGTAAACGCGTTGTTGGTGCCTTGCAAGACCATCCGCTCCATTTCTGGATGAAAGAACGGGATGCACTTTCAGCGAGACAGCACATCATCAGGAGGAACCATGTTCGGCCCCTCGACCTAGAATGTTATAATACAAAGTAGAAAAGATGAAATAGTACTAGATAAAAATGTACTGTTTCAATCGGATATCTTTATATATCCCTCGTTAGTCCGTAAGGAATCTTATCTTTATTTTATTTTATTTATATTTGTATATATATTTTTTTAACGGAATATTTTTATATTTTCCACATACCTTTCCTCTTCTTCAAGTTCTTGATCGATTTATCTACTTATTCATCTCCGTATGATCATCATATTTTACTAATGTTCTCCGACCCACATGCCCTCTTGTGCTTGTAATGTATGCCCATCTTCATTATTACCATATACCTGCATTGCTTTATTCCCAGCTCTTTTCTGCTAGGCCTCAACAACAAAGCCTTGACCTTCGTTGGAATGTACCATGTTACAGTCCCCGTTTAAACTGATACATTTTATACTGCAAGTGCTTGTGTTTATAGTAGTATTTCCAATAGACATGAATAAGCATTGTCCGACATATAGTTTCATTTTTAGGGTATTATTCTTTATTGTTTGTCGGTGTATTTATCACTTTGTACACACAATATAACGTTCCTCTTTCTCTTTGCCACTAGCTGGTCCGTCTACTAGAAGCGCTAGAGTCGACCATGGTTCATGACGTCATCCGCCGTTTGTCTAGGGAGCAAACCCTCGTCATTGCAGAACGAAGTAGAGAAGACGCTACGTTGCCTACGGACTTGTGGAAGAAACCGGTAGGTTGATCGACTCGAAGCAGAGGATACCGCTTTGGTTAACATAGTTTAACATAGCTTCTAAAAACATTTTTAACCCCTCTAAGCAAAGTTGACTCCACCATTCAGTACTGATAAATTTTAAAAAATTTGTCCACCAAAAATTTCTACGCAATTCTTTCATTCAATGGACATAATTACCATAAATATGACAAGATTAAAGCTACTGGCACTTCTGCTACTCGCTTAATAAAATCTCGTTCTTATAATGAAAGCTATTGCAACTCATTGATAGAGCCAAAAAGTGACAGAATTACAAGGCAGAAATCTCATCAGCCATTGTGACTCCAAAGCGTTTTTGGTCATTATATTTAAGAATTCTTGGTTTCTTTAATTTTACAGTGCAAGTTTAATTATTTAGCCCTTTCTTTAAGATTTGGATAAAAACGGATAAAGAATATTACACGGCTCCGAAAACTAACTCCTGTTAAATATGCATCCATTTAGATATTTCTTCTGAGTTCTGGCCATTAGACAGGACACGAAGTCATTTATGAACCGATGGAACATGGCTCCCTTTTGCAAATGTCCTTATGCCCTCGCTAACCAAGGATGGGTCTTGTGTTGATACAGTGTGTACATATCACAGAGTTTACCGAAAACGTAAATGTTTCAGCTTTAAAACCGTTTTGTATGGAAAAATCACTGATCTCTATAAAAGACTGGATCGAGCTTCCCATTGTTTCCAACAGCGAAAAAGTGTAGTCACGAGTCCTGGGCCTCCATTAGTTAAAATAGCGCGAGAAAGTCCGCCAGGTTGTGTAAAATTGT
This sequence comes from Carybdea cf. marsupialis auct. non (Linnaeus, 1758), assembly GCA_010016065.2. NCBI lineage: Eukaryota > Metazoa > Cnidaria > Cubozoa > Carybdeida > Carybdeidae > Carybdea > Carybdea cf. marsupialis auct. non (Linnaeus, 1758). Next base: position 4,772 of record JAAAKL020016884.1, on the reverse strand, counting down.
TTATAAACTTTGTGTGATGGGGACTGAAATGGCTTCCAACGACTGACCTCACTTTCAGAGGAAAGATGCGCTGTCCAGTGTTTTTTAGAGATCAGGGGGTAAAGCCAACTTATTTAAACGTGTTTTAGTTAGCGTTAGAACAAAGTTCCCTTCATTCCAAGTGTCAAGTTTTCCACGTTATGCATATAATGGAAGACATTTGATAATTTACCCCTATCATTTTATTCTCCCTTAGTAACATCCAACACTGTCAGATTCTCCTCTGTCTTTTTCATAATATCGTCCTACGTTTTCCCCTCATCCGCCCTCCGTCCATCTCCAAATCTCTGTGTGTGTTAAGTGGGAATTCTGACCTAAGAAATTCAATCCTCTCCTTGCCCGCCCTACACTCAGTTCCTCAACACCACAGCTACAGGCAACATCCACACTTCTGCGCAACGTCCACCCATTCAAGCAACCTCCATCCCTCAAATTTACTTCTTCACTTTACTCCAGCCATGTGCCTCAACATTTCACAATCACAAGCTAATAAAACCTTCTTCAACATCTTTGTCAGAGCTTGCCTTTCATACTAATGTATCAAATTCAGAAGTATGGCATAAAAACTCCTGATGACCTTCTGCTTAGAGAGGGCCCATTGTGAAAAGTACAAACTGATGGATTTGACACAGCGTGCTCTTTTGCAGTCCAATGCGAGATTTGTTGGACAATGGGCCAAGTGATAAAAAGACGCTGCCAAATTGTCACAACACTTTTCTCCTACGGATTAATTTCTCTGTTACGTTATCAGTTGACTGTGATAACATCGCCAGATCGATACAATACGAACTGTAGGTCACTTGGTTCCAGCTAATAGAACACACAGAATACAATGACATGTTTGCCTAAACCTTTCTATTAGCTCGGATCAGTATACTCATGCTGTGCCAGTCTTGCTGTGCAGGACATGTCATACATAAACGGAGAGATCCTGCAGGACGTAGATGTTTTCATGGGGCAAAAAGGTAACCGAACCTGTTTTACACATCAGAAGCTGATATAAATAACTCTAAACTTCAGTTCCATTAGAAATAGAACTATTAAACTGCAATGGCCTCTAAACCAGCTCCAGTATCTAGTAATTTAATGTTTTATCTTCTTACCTAAAAGGCCAGTCATGTTAGAAGCATATGGTGCTTGTCAAGGTCATTTGACAGATAAAGCATGATATTCTTTCCAGTAGGCAAGATGTTGTGCCTCTGTATCTGTTTTTGTCATGTCATGTCACCAATCAAATGATTTCTGCCGCTTCTCAGATATATTATACTTTTATATATTTCCAAGAGTATGGTTCAGAGCTCATCGACAACAAAGTAATCGTTTGCTCTGAACTGCGTCATATTCATTATATAGATAAGAAAACAACAAGTCACATTTTATTATGTTATCATACTTTATCGATTCTAAGAATTCCTTGTGTTCTGTAGTGCCCAACGCCTTCAGTTTAGTAACTGATGCTTTGTCTTCTAACACCAAAACATTTATTCTTTCCTTTTGGCGTAAGACGATGAAAGAAAACTTTACCATGGCTCGACCCCAAATGGTCGAAGAATTTGTGGATACACTCATGACGGATCATTTTGAAGATGGGGATACCATATCTTTCCCCAAGGTAATCTTTTAATTGTCTTTTCTCTTTCCAATATCCTACGTTTTCTATTGTTAACTTCCTTTTCTGAAGATAAGAAGTGAAAGTTGACTTAATGTTGCTCAAATACGTTCAATACGCATGTGTGGAAACAATGAGAAGAAATTGATAGAATGCGAGATTTTACTTCAGAATTCAAATGGAGATGCTACGTGTTACTTGAGTAGGCACCCACAAGCTCTCTGAGTTCTGACTGTGCAACCAGAGAAACTGAGGCAAAGTCAAAATTTCAGTATTGACAGGCCAGCAAGTAAATTTTAGCTTATTAACGGCCGCGTACATACACAAGACAAGTACTTATTTGGATTCCGCTAAACTGAGAGACGGACCGACGGACGACAGACTGGCTGATTGTTGGAGTCACGGATTGACTCACGGACGAACCCACTATCTCACTGGCTGACTGACTGACTAACTGACTGACTCACTCGCTCACTGACTCACTCGCTCACTCGCTCACTGACTCACTCGCTCACTCGCTCACTCACTCACTCACTCACTCACTCACTCACTCACTCACTCACTCACTCACTCACTCACTCTCTCACTCTCTCACTGACTCACTGACTCACTGACTCACTGACTCACTCACTGACGGATGGACGACCCACCTGCGTGCACCTACATTTACAACAATCTAAGTCACGTAGTTATGCTACTGTTCGATTGACTTCTTACTATCTTGTTTCAGTAACTCGACAGTGAATAGCAGTTATTGATGCCAGTTTCGCATATAAACCCGTTGCTTTGTTTTTGTTGCATGTTTTGTTCTTATCTTGAGCTTAAAATACGATTTTTGTCCATTTTAGGAGCATCTTAATAAATGCCTGATGATGTTGGGGTCTTTGAGTATGCAAAGAGAGAAGCTTGTTTTCAACAGGTGGGATAACGAATTATTCCCTCTCGGTCCTCGCAACGTTTTTTCTCCGTTCCTAAATCGCATTGATCATTTGCCGTACTCTTGATTTGGCCCCTGTTGTGTACAGCTATCTGAATTTAAATGAGAATCAGCGATGACGCTACTACGGTTAAAGCAGGTTGGCCCCTGTCCTTAAAAACGTGGGATGTTCAGGGGATTTCGATTTTAGGAGGGAAGTCGTCGACAAGTCGGAGACTTTTGAAAGCTCAGGGAAATTCAGATTCTTTGCAAACGTAATGTTGAAACATAGTGATAGTAAGTCGGGTTTAAAGTGTACAGATACTAAAAAAAGGATTTCCTTCCCTTTGCAGTAATCTTGTATCTCGACATGTAATCGTGTCAGAAAATCCTATGGAAATTTTACCAAAATCTCAGGGAATTTTGCGGTCAGAGTTCTTTGGCCACCCTGTAGGATATCATGAAACCGTCTCATAGGAAAGATAAGATTTTGGAAAGATGATATAGAAGCAGGAAATATGCTGCTACTGACATCATAAACCGTGATTAACTCTCCGTTGATGTGGCTGCAAAAAAGGGTCTCAGGGTGCATGCTCAGACGTTAAAGGAAGCGCTGAGTGAGACATGAAGAGATGCCTTGGAACGCAGCGCCTATTAATATAGATAAGTGCAAGTAGATGAATTGGTTTTTCCCGAAACTTGAAAAGGCGCAAGAGAATGGAGGAATTGGTCGTAACTGTGAGAAGAAAGAATTATGAGCTCAAGGAAGAGACAGAAGGGGTGTGACCTCAATTATTTTAAACTACGCTGAAGCGACGGTTATTACGAATTATTTAATGTACGCACGATGAAGAATGGTAGGGACACATGTCATCCAACATGGATCTAAATAACAAAAGTCGATAGTTACACAGTTCAAGACCTGAAAAGATAACAGAGAGTAGTGAAAGTATTTTATTACCGGCGTTCGAATCGGGAACCTACTTCATTTTGGCATGTTGCGCTACAAACAGAGCTTTGGCAAGCTTACTTTTTTCTCTAGTTACCACAACAGCATCCAACTCGAGGCAGTTTTTAAAGCATCCTCTTGCCCCTCAAGGCTTGACCATCTCAGTACTACCCTGTGCCATCAATCTGTGCAAAGACCAATGAAGGTTAAAAAATGTTCCCTAGAAGTCTGAAGAGTAGACAAGACTAGTGGAAAGCGTAAATAGGTTACCAACGGGATTCGAACCGGGGATTAGCGACACGCCGCATGAGAATTTTTATACTTCCCTCTTTTGACAATCCTTCTGATGTTAACTTCGGTAAACACAGATTAAAGCAAACGTAAGGACATGCAAGGAACCGAATTTACAATATCCAAGATACGATTGGTGAAATTTTATTTTTTCATTCAATTTATTTAGTTAGGAATAAAGTCAATTTTCGCAGATTCTTTATTTGTTAGGTAATTGCAGTGAGAAGTTTACATATAACGTCGTCGACTAGCTTTGTATGTTGATTCGTGTATTCTGTGACCATAAGGCTTAGAAGGAACATGGGTACTCGCCCATCTCTTGAAGTTAGTAGATAAGCTTAACCTTTAGTCATGGAAAGTATCTATCTGAAATCACTTTGATTTGCGTTTATCGGCGTAGTCCGATGTTCGTTGCTTGAGCATAAGGAGTGTCAGGAGAAGAATGATGTCTTGCTATCGTTGTGCTATATCTCCCTTTCGTCCGTTCTTTTTAGCTATACTAGCTTCTATGAAAACCTGTTACGTCAACAAAACCAATCCCTTTACATCAAGGAGCAGGTATGACAACATTGATATGAACTGATCTAAGAACCTTCGTTATTTCTAATGTCTATGATTTATTTATGGTAAAGGAAACTAAAGCTGCACGAAATAGCGAAGCCATTTTTTTTTATACTTGAGAGATTTTCTTGTCTGACACTCTTTAAAGTGCCTTAAAGGTATCAAAGAGAAGGGAACTGAAGCATTACACATGGCAGTGTTAATGGAAGTCAGCCTGTTTGGTTGGCCACATGGCATGAATTTGAGGTTAGCTGACAGACGTATGCAGCACGTTACATCTTTTATTGGTCAAAGTATATTTTTTTCGTCAAAAATAGCGAATTTTTTTCAAAAATACTGTTACTGGTTTACAAGTCCTTTAATAAACTAGCACCAGGGTATCTAAACAGTCTTATACATCCTTATTG
>JAAAKL020016883.1:0-10845 GCA_010016065.2 Carybdea cf. marsupialis auct. non (Linnaeus, 1758) | reverse complement strand
ATTCAATGACATCATGATATGTTATTTTATCTAAACTTACTTTATTAACAAAAAGGGGGTTAATTTCAGTCGTAAAAATTACTTCCATAACAGCTAGAATTGCCCATCTCTTTTTCGGAGCGTTTATTATAATTTTTTTGTTTAAGGGTGCTAAATAGGGTTTCCCTTCAGTAATTTTCCCTTAGGGGAGGGGTGCCGAAAGTTCTGTGTTAGCAAATTTGGCGAGGAAAAGGAAGGACAGAAAAATTGTTACTTACATTGTAAAAAAAGCGAAAGATGAGCAAAATAACCTTATTAATGACCAACGTCTCTGCTCATTATAATTACTGTTCTCAAACGGAAGATCATTAAATAGCAGAGGGAATCAAAACGTTTCTAAAAGGAGTTCTACATGCCTCCAGTTACCCAGCTTCACACGTACCTGTGGCATGATAAATAGTCATATATAAGAAAAGCAAAAACCCAGTTGGGAAGGAGGATCTGTTGCCACCTCACTCAACAAGAAGGAGAGGGAAAAGAATTACTTTACAATATGACTGGCAGTTGATTCTGTACTTATACTCCAAGATTTAAAATACCGACACGTTAGAGATCCCTCGCTGTACACTTAAGGTAGCATCATTTACATTAGTTATTGATGATCCAATGTCTGGGTTCGTGTAGGTTGATTACAAGAAATGAACATGCTTATATGAAGAATCCTCTTCCATATCATTAGCATCATGAGTATCACTACTTGTATGCCTTTTTCTGTGAAATGATTCTTTTGGAAAGTGTCATCAATGGAATTAATGGTGTGTTACATTGTTGTTATGAATGTCATTTGGTTCGAGGAACGGGGTGATGAAATCAAGCCGTTATTTAACGCCTGAGGGGAGAACGGTTTTACTACAAACCTTTAAACAGTAGAAGCACTGCTCCAAATGTCAAATATTAACGCAACATAACTTGAGAATGATTTAAACATGTATTAATAGTTTTACTTCTGTTGACGTAAACGTAACAGCAAAATATAAATTCATATTTTCTGTGGTTGCTCTTCGGCAAATGTTTTGTTTTTTCTCATATTTTAGAGATCTCTCATTTAACAAAATCAAAATGATTGATTCAAAGACCTTCACTGGCGTACCAAATGTCAAAAATGTGTAAGTTGACTTGCATTTTGTACTTACGTTACCCAGTAATTGTTAGTTGTCTTTCAGTCAGTGTTATTCATTTTTCCATTTGTTTAAATAAAGTATTAAGCCAACATTTAATGGCGTATTAATACCATATTTCCTGAAATGACATTCAAGCAATTAAAATGTTGGTGGGAATAAAGGCTCTGAAACTAATTTACTCTGATAGGTCAGAATAGACTCCAGAGAAGTAGTTCTCATTCCTGCACCAGTGGTCATAGACATCAAGTTTACTGTGCAGTTGGTCACCCTTTTTGCAGCATGTGACATGATCCTAGTAGGAAAGTCATCCAGCTACACCATCAATTGCAAGGACATCTGAGAAAGAGAAGCGAAGCATCTCATAATTGGAATATTAAGTCAGGTCAAAGTCACTAGTACTTGTTGGTTTAGACGTCACTGATACCATTGCAGTGGTTTGTAACACTACCTTTGTTGATGGTATTACTATAGCATGATAATCGTAAAGCCTGCCACCTATTCTGGGATATTACAAGCTGACATGACGCTAATGCCTAAAAAATCTACTCAAGAGGGTAGGTTGTTAGTTTCACTGGAACCACAACAGGAACTATTGCTACTACAATCATGGACAAATAAAAGTTAAACTTTTATTAAATTTCGGTGAAAATGGGGCAACTCACGCAAGACACTTGCCACATGAAAGGGGTGTCCAGATATGGTATTACTTGTTGTCCAGACCTCTCCGCTTAGCAGCAGAGAGGTCTGGCATGCAAGTGCCCAAAATGCTCGTTTTCAAACTGAACAATATTTTGGAACGGGGGTTGGAGAAGCTTTCATATTTCATTGTCCATGATTGTAGGAGCTGACTGCTATAGCTATAGAACCCGAACTCTACAACCTTGATTTTAAGACTCAGTCAGGGAGCTGGATTCGTGATTCTTTTGTTTGATCTACAGTTCCATCGCCATTGATAAAATGCTATATCCTTTCAATTCCTCTACTGTGGCCAAGACTAAATATGTGAAGAACTTAAAATCGAAATGAACTGGAAAATACCAGTAGCTGTCTTGACAAACTTAGAAGCATGTATACGGTAGCTTTGTGTTTGTGATTGCAGCACGTAGGCGTAAATAGAAGTCACGATTTTAGCCCTTGCAAAATTTTCTAACCTACATATTATGTTACAAGAAAGATGGTAGTGATGTAGTGTATAATACATTTGATGATGGTATACTGATCACAATATTAGCATTGAAAAATTCCCGAAATGCTGCGTCACGAGGAGTGGGTCTCATGGTCAACAGGATAGCAGCAGACACTTGCAATCGTGATTAAATGGAACTCTAGAATTATAATAGCAACCCTTAATGGAAATCCATCACTCACTACCATATTTCATTACTCACCTATAGAGGGTGCGGGAGAACATAATGAACAACTTGCGGCTGCTGCAGAAGAAGTTCCAAAGCACAATTTCCTTGTAGTAATGGAAGAATTCAATGCGCACCTTGACAAAAACACCTCTAGATGTTCAGACCATCAACCATCAAATACCACTGTTAAATTAGTAAATAATTTCATCCAGGAAGTCTGCTTGTAGCAAGAGCAAGCTTTCAAAAGAAACCTACCAAACTCTGAACTTACATGTCAAATATGGGTGGCAGTAAAACTCAGGAGGATTATATTATGGTGAACAGGAAATGGAAGAATTCTGTACACGACTGCCTGGCATACAACACGTTTAGTAATGTTTGCTCTGATCATCGAGTTTTACAGCAAAACTCAAATTAAGTTTGCGAACTAATACAGCTGTGACACGAAGAAAAAACTATCTGTGGTCAGCACTGAAGGTCAAAGAGCTGAAAGGTTTATATACCATCACAGTAAGGAATAGGTATGAAAGCCTCTGCACCGATTATGAGACAATTACCGAAACGCATGCAAACCTGATCAAGGCAAATGATAAAGCTGCAAAGGAATTACCTCCAAAGAAGGTAAGGATAAGAAAAGGAAAGGATCAGATAATCCCAAGATCGTCGGGCAAGAAAATAAACTTTACTGCTACTGATACATACTTTCAGGATCCACCCCCCTTCCCCCACAATAGAAAGGAAATGCAAATGTGTAAAAACACATGTGTATGAGTTTTTGACGTCTCCACACTATGAAATGATGCACAAAATAAACCAACTTTCCTCTATGCAAATATTTTCTTAGGAACATTTGGTCACAAGTACCTCTATTATGAAATTGTCTCGTTTCGTAAAATAGCTTCTAATGCTTTGGTTATCTTTAAATTCATTTAGAGTCTTACAAGGAAATCACATCATATACATTGCAGATGATGCCTTTGCATCTTTGACAAAGTTGGTTATTCTGTACGTATGGTCATTCTTTTGGTTTATTAGTATATAATGCATATAAATATCAAAATAACTTTGCATCAGTTCTATTGATAATAAGTTTGTGACTAAAATTGTAGTGCAAATGCCTTCAGGCACATTACGGCTTAAGGTCTAATGGGATGGTGATTATTATACTACTTTCGTTTTCTCAAAAGAGTGACCTACATTTGCTAAGATATAAATCCCTAGACTGGAAATATAAAACTAGTTTTACTTCAAGCCACACAAGTAAAGGAAACAGAACTACTGTAATTTTTCAACTACTCTAAAGACAAGATGGAAGCCTACAGATGTTACAATTGACCTCATTTTTTTCACAACCATTACCTTAGCCAAAAGGCGCCAAAATGTACCTAAATGCATAAAAACATGTGCCCTATCAGATTCGTGTTGGTAATGTTGACCAACTACAGAGATTTCAGAAATTTGTCTGAAATCGGCTTCAATCTCGGATGGCTAAATATTATTATTTATATCATATTATTCGTATCATACAGGTATATCATAATCATATGAAAATGTTTAATAGACCCTACGTTTTATGGGTTATTGGAAGCTATCGTACATCGGTTCCATCAGCACCACTTGTTCAATCTAAACAGCTATTTACCTATACCAAATGCACGTCAAAGGGACATGGGGTAGTTTGATTTCAAAACTGTATACCAGCTAATACAGGTACTGATTTATAAATAAAGTTCCATCACTTAAGGCAATTTGTATTGGCAATCGCATTGTAAACATTTTTGATGTTAAATGATGGGTTGTCTTTCCTTAATGTGTGGAGGTCTTCAAATACGTATGGAAACTGTAAAACCATTTTGTGGTAGAACTTCAGTACGTTATTGCCTGGATTACTATAGTTGATTAGGTAAAGCACAACGACGCAATAGCTTAGGTCAAGAGTTCAACTCAAGGCTGCAATGTTTTCACTCTCTTGAGACTCTTCAACCTTAACATTTATGTAAAATTGCTAATAGGTTAAACGTTCTCACAATGCAAAGCCTACGCAGGTATTGTGATATTCAGAACATGCAGCTGTTTTATTGCACCCTAGAGGTTTGTAGGAGAGTCTGATTTATCGGGGCAAAGTTAAGCGACTTCCTATTTAAAGGACGTAACAGTAGCAAAAAGACTCCACCAACACATGTTCTTAAGACTTTACATCATCAGTTACTTCATGTTACGTACTATGTGCAGTTTACGTTGTCCTTCCAAATTCCTATCACAAGCATTTCAGGGAGCTATATACGATTCAGTATTAAGTGAATGAAGCTAGATGAGGATTTTAAATAACCTTAAATAGCGGAATCATCTGTTAACCAGAGACGAGTTTTGTTGCACTCTCATCAGTCTGGTTCCGTACAAAGAACGATATTACTTGTTGGTTATAATAAATAGACTTGTTCTTTTGAGTAATATTGTTCTTTGCAGGGAACCAGACTGATGAGAGTGGAGCGAAACGCGTCTCTGGTTAACCAATGATTCCGTTATTTAAAGTTGTCTACAAATATTGTAATGCGAAACATCTCTTCAGATTTTAAATATGCGTCTTACCACTTTGGTGGTTTAGTGGTTAAGTCAATTTGTGTGAGCGGAATGGAATTTTGACTGACAAATCAAACCTTTGCTATGCCAGTCTGTGTATTTAATTACTTTTTATCTACTATAGAGACATCAGCAGACAAAGAGGAGAAAATTATAAACTAATTTTTACCGAAAATATGATAAAAGATCTTGCTGATAGAGAAGGAAAACCAAGGAAACTGTACGTTTCTGGGTTGTTATGATATGTTTGAAAATATACTTCTTACCTCTCATTTTCATTAAACTTTTTTGTTAGAATTGATTCTAATATCTTATAGATTCAATATATTTTGCGACGGAGTTGGTGTTTGGTGGAGCAGTTTACGACATTCGATTCTCCAACAATGACTATAATACAAAAATAGCGTGTTAACTGAGTTTTCGAAGTAAGCAAAACGATATAGAATCTTGATGAGCGTAGTGTCCTATTAATTCCTGTATAGGTACACTCTTTTCTTAGATACTTTAAGATTCTCTAGATACTCTAGATTTTCTTTAAAAGATACGCACTGTGTGTTGTTAATTTGTTGTCGTGTGTGCAGTTTGCCGGTTTAAAACATAATGACCTACAGACAGAGGCATTTATAGGAGCCTCCTAGCGATTTCAATAAAGTTATTTTTAAAAGGAGCAAAACGTTGGAGGGCTGGGTCTCATATTCTTATGATGCGTTATCAGTAGGGAAAAACTGAGAGTGTCAAGGGAGGGTGGCCTTGAACATCTTGAAAAGGGCTGTCTTGTGTTTTCCACTCATCGCTTACCCCTTCCTCCAAAAATGCTTCAATATGTCATTGTTTACTAATCTTGTATTTGAGCACAGTAAAACCAATAATTTCAATAGAATTCGCCTATGCACCACAGACATGACGTTTCAAACAATGTTATGCAACCAACATTTAATTCCGTTTCTAGGCTTCAATGTTCCCTCCTAGAACGCTTACCAACATTGGCCAGTTGAAATGCGGAAAGAAGTACAACCTTGAAAGGGATATTCCCTTCCGCAAATGATATAAATGGAAGTACAATAGACGATACAAGTAATGCCTCCTCCCCTCAATTAATACAAACATGGTTGTAATTAAGAAGTCGGTATTTGAGGGTTATCCAACCTAATTTCGTCACTGTGAAATCTTCATTGCCAAAATAAGCAATTTTGGCGCGCATTGCATTGGTTTCAAAATGCATTCAGCACCATCTACATTCATGCATATTGTTCACCCCAGCTTCATAATGGCCGTCGACTACTAACACTACAGCTAGTACCTAACGGATTTGAGGAGAATTCAGTTCGAATGATAAATTACTGTATTGTTTAAAGCTAAATTATTGTGATCAAGCCACTCCCTTAAGTTTTATGAGAGCTTGGCGGGACTAAAACCAGAACTGTGGGGTTGGCAAGTATGTCCTAAAGAAACTGCCGCTTACTGAACTCAATGAATAGACGGAGTTTCCACTGATCGAATATTTATCTAAAAAGTAAAAACTAACAAACAAGAAAGATACAACGATTCGACATAAAACAAAGTCGTCTGCACTCAATAATCCAAACTCCTGAGGCTAATCTGATTTTAAAGCATGTTTATTGACGTTATGTTAAGTGTCTGTTGACTCCCAACTAGAGCTCAGATTACTTTCAGATTAGAAGCTTTATTAATTTTGTATAAGAGGTATTGATTTTCCCTTGTTAACCTTTTCCTTTCACAGAAACTTCCGATACAACACTTTCGACTGTTTTTGTAACATGAGCTGGTTTGCAAAGTTTATACTTGATGGGCAGTTTGCAGATGGAAGCAACGTAACGCGGTTGACAAATCCAAAATATCGAAGACAAATGTTGTGCAGAGGAGGATCCTTTGAAGATCGACTTTTCGCCGAGAAATTGAGCACATGTGGTAATATCTTTGTATTTCGATATTGCATTGCCCCATGACTTTTAATAAATCAAATTGAGTATCAGTTTTCACTTATATAACTAACTGCTTCTTTTTCAATTTAGGGACAGTGAAGGTTGAAGCATAGTGCCGTAATTCCTCGAAGTATACTTGGATTCGCATACCTTCAGCTGCATGCCAACGCCAAAGTGTGCAGATAGCTTTTTTGAGTGATTAAAATGGAGGAAAGAAAAATGCTTAAGAGTGCTAATGAAAATATTGACCAGGTTCGGAAACCAACAGCAAGGAAACTTTTTTCTGGGTAACAGGAGAAATTTTAAGAGAGATTACGAGAGGCAGGAAGAGGAAGAAAGTGGAAGATGACTAAAGAATCGAGGATGGAGACGTGCAGAGAAGTCCCTATTAAGCCCTATTAAATTTCAGCTTTAGTTGATCCTTACTTATGTGTATTATGAATTTATCCATTAATATATAAAATCTATCCTAACTGCAGTTGCAATCCAATAACAATCCTTAAATAGATGATTTTGGAAACGCACATGTCATCCACCCAAGCTCCACCCCTACTTGTTCGTAGAAATAGGGTCGCACATACCAAGTAATAAAAAAAGGACTGGTTTTCATATTTCAAATTCCTGACATGATTTTGTTTTTGTTCATGAAAAGTTACTTAAATCATCCATCCATTTTACCTTCGATTGTAGATTTTCTAAAAAGATGGATCGAGATTTACGTATAAAACTTCTTTCTCGAGCAATCTGAAACGGTTTGTGAAATGATTCTGTGATGGGAGTGGGAACTTTGACCAAGCTCCTCCACATCAATGACCTGTGCAGTGTCTCAGGCTTTAGAATGTGGTTCCCGATGAAATGTCACATTGCTAATCCTGTTTCATTTCTGGAAAGAAATTGGAACTGCATGTAGTTCCTAATATATTTTACCAAACGCTGATTTTTATCTTATTTCCGCAATTGTTCCCTTACTGTGCAGTTGATGTAGGTTGCACAACATCATGTTCATAAATTGTATAGCAACTACTATATATCAAATACTTTAAATATAAACTAACTTTTAAGCTAAGATTTTACTTAAATAGCAAAATGATTTTGTGGAACCTCACACTATCCTGTGTGAGTTGGTGCACATTTATGATTGTTATAAAGGGACAAGAAAGACACTTTTCTTAGCGATGTGTAACGTCTTGACCGTAGCTAAGAAGGGGCAGCACCGTCGTTTTAAATTAATAGTTAAATGTGCAGGAAATACAATCTGGGTACACAAGGATTACGGACGCAATATCATTCTAAATAATACTTTTTAACACCAAATTTTCAGACCTAGTCGTTGCGATTTACACTCTAAGAGTTAGGAGAAGGAACAGATTTCCTTAACTAGACTGTATAGTAAGGTAGATAACTAGCTTAATTTCTTATTTTGTATTATAATCAAACTCATTATAGGATACGGGTGAGAATCTTTCAAGAAGGTCAACGTCACCAAATCGTCATCAAACATGTGTTACCTATCATTTCCTTGCAAAGTAGCGAATGTAGCACAGGTATTCAAAGGTGTTGTACGGGGCTTCATTTACGTATCTCTATGATTCCGTTTACTGATCAAAGACGCAAGTGATTTAAGCACGTCGTATTCCAACTGGTTTTAGAGTGTTTTGCATACTTGAAATGCGTATTACATGTTAAATCATACCTATATTTGAGTAGAAGAGCCATCAACAGTTTTGGGGATTATGTACATCAGCCATCAACAGTTTTGATGATATTGTAAGTTATACACGACAATGTCTCAGATACGTTTTTGGTAGATTTAAGGGTAGCAGGGCACAGTTGTCTGTATTGTCAATCTCTTTAACACCAGGAAAGGGAGAGATCCTACTTGACTCCCTGCTGATACAATCTTGCTGACCAAATACCTATAGAATGCAACCGCTCTTTTTCTCATTATTTACATTTATTTTAGGAGGGCAATGGTTATGATACAGTTCATATTTTTACGGGACAACTTTTTTGATGCTATAATCTAAATTATTGAAGAATTATATCGTGTCTTTTGTAATTTTTAGCACATGGAGGCTGGTCACTATGGGAAGAGTGGACTCCTTGCACTGTTTCGTGTGGTGGTGGGTTACAAATACGAGAGAGATTTTGCAACAACCCTGCTCCAACCTTCGGAGCCCGAAACTGCTCTGGTGTAGGTAAGATGCAAAAGGAATGCAATAAAGACCTCTGTATAGGTATGCACTGTATTTGAGAAACATTCTTTGATATGTTCTTTGTTTGATGTTGATGAGATTTCTGAGTTCCGAGTTCATAAAATTGTCTGATATAAATGGCCCCTAGAGCAAATTTTAATGGAAGAAATCTGATATTTTGCAATAAGAGCATTATCCCGTAAACTCATTTTCCCTATGTTCCCTCGATGCTCAATAAAGGAGTGCTTAAGACCATCTCAAATCTTACCTACCCTCCTACCATTCTACAGTTTCCTGCAAAGACAATATCGAGACAGAGGAAATTTAAGTATTGTAAAAAGTTCCCTTGGGCTAGAAAAACTCACTGTCACCTTCATGTAGACATGGACTGCAGAATGTTTGAATGTTAAACACTGAAGACATGATAAGCAATGATTTTAAATTGTTACAAAACCCCTTAAAATCAAAGCGGAAATCCAAGGAAGTCAGTCATAACATTTGAATTTAGAGAAAAACCAAAATTCATTAAGAAAAGTGTTCAGTTTTATTTAATGACACACGGTTAAACTAATTTGGACATTTATTAAACTGGCAGTTCAAGATGGTAGCAGCCTATGCCAGTAAAGGCAGTTTGTTTCTAGAAACGTGATAGTGAGATGTGCACGTTTTTCTAATTATACCCAAATTCTTTTGATTTCCTGCATCAGAGACTTTAAGAATTATACAAAAAAAAAGTTGTTCTTAGGTACCCGAAAATTATTAAAAATCAGGATTTTGTAGACGTTCCAGGATTTTGTTGTTGTCACTGTTAGCACCTTGTATACACTTTACCCAGAGCGTCGCTTCTGCTTTGCTTCGATCTTTTCCCCTTTTCTTGTGTTACTGCAGTACATGGCAGATAACCACGTTTACCTTCTTTCTCCATCTTCACAAGATCTAACATGGCTTTCTCACTTCATTCCATTATTCCGTTGGAAAATAATACTTTTGGTCGTCGTTTAGGTTAAGTATCCAGGCACTAGGAACTGCCATTGTTTTATCGAAGTTAAAGCTATAGATCTTTCCTAATCATTACTTTCGTAGCAAGTTTTTATTTGATTCGAGACATCTCATTTCACAATATTTACCTAAGAAAGATTGCTGCTTCTATTCCCATTTACTCTAAG
This sequence comes from Carybdea cf. marsupialis auct. non (Linnaeus, 1758), assembly GCA_010016065.2. NCBI lineage: Eukaryota > Metazoa > Cnidaria > Cubozoa > Carybdeida > Carybdeidae > Carybdea > Carybdea cf. marsupialis auct. non (Linnaeus, 1758). Next base: position 446 of record JAAAKL020016883.1, on the reverse strand, counting down.
GTATCACTTTCAAATTGCTTCCATATTTTAGAACAGGCAAGACTTGACAATGTAGCAACCTTGGGGTATTTAGAAACGTACTGTTTTCAATTACAGTCCTCAGAATCCATGACCACATTTGGCATCGCTGTCGCAGCTACCGCTGATATCGACAATATTTACGCCAAAATGGCAGAGGCTGCTTATTCCTTTGATATCGTTAGTTTTTCCCCTTAATTTGAAATTTAGTCTAAAATTTGACCATTGGAAAGTTTGCTAATGCCATTGTTGATGACAAAAGTACTTTGACCAACGACAAATAACTAAATAGAAAAGCCGAAAAAGAAACTACGTAGGGAAAGTGATGACGTCACAAATAAAATGTTTTGGAAATAGTAAGATTTGACTCCAGATATCTAAAGGCAACCCTGGAATAGACTCTTTCCCAAAATGTCAGACCTGTAATG
>JAAAKL020016882.1:0-10845 GCA_010016065.2 Carybdea cf. marsupialis auct. non (Linnaeus, 1758) | reverse complement strand
TGAAAACGAGCATTTTGGGCACTTGCATGTCAGACCTCCCTGCTGCTAAGCGGAGAGGTCTAGAAAACAAATAACACAAGACCTGGACACCCCTTTCATGTGACAAGTGTCTTGCGTGATTTGCTCCTTTTTCACCGAAATTTGGTAAAAGTTAAACTTCTATTTGTCCATGATTTTAGTGGCACATTTCATTTCTCTAGCACATTTTTGCTCATAATTTGAATCCTCTCTTTTCATTTCTATAAAGATGCTTAATTTAGTGTAAATAGTGTAAATTATATCAGTATTGGACAGGTAAACTCACGAGTCCCTTAAACATTATTCGTTGTGTTCGTGTTCCTAATATCATACTGTGGAAAAGTACATTCTGACGTTCGTGTTAAGAAACTATATACTAAATTGATACAAACTAAGAAAACTTGCCTGGAATCTTTGTATGTAGAGCTGAAAGTTGGTTCCATATCATACGCACATTTCCCCGTGTCAGGTTGTGCAGTGATGTAACTTAATTTATGGCTATGCTTACTATTCCTTTAGCATTTAACGCTTTTAACAAAACAAGAACAAGCTTCCAGCGCTTATGCAAACGTCTTTTAGTTCATTGAGAAGAGATCTTTCCATAAACTTTATTAAGGCAAAATTGTGATAAAAGCTCAAACACGCCGTTATTGATCTCAGCAAATACAGCAGGGATGTAGGAGAATCTCTTGTTAAACAGCTTAAGCGAAACTTAATCTTCGTCAAGTACAAAGGTATTTTCGAAACTTCAAATTTATTGGAAAGCAATGTCTAGCATTGGAAGAACCTTAGAAGGAATTTGACCCACTTAGATCTTTTTTAAAAACTGAGTATTAACGCGGATTCATTCCCGCAAAATATCCTGTCATTAATTCAGATGATCGTAAGCTTAGAGTTCTTTGTTAGTTTAGATATACCATGGAAAGTAAGTAGGAGTTAAAAAGATAACCTAAAGGATCAAAGTTCAAATTCCCTTAAATCCTTAATTTAGCCCTGGGGGATTTATCAGCAAATAGACAATTTTAGGACTTACGTACACGTATATTTCTAAGAAGATATATTTACTTGCACAGATACTTTCCATAGCTTCAATTTTTGATGCCTGTTGCTTTGTCTTAGAACTAATCACTTCGATATACCCTAAAACATAAAGAAAATTTGGAAGATCAAGAGAAATGACTTGATCTCATTAGAAATTAGGTTTGAAACGGTTCCTTGCTAAATTTATAGTCTAATAAGCAAAACTGATAATGAGAAACTTACTGTAACAAAAGTATAAAGGTGAAATATTATTGATAAAAGAAAAGATTAAAATAAAAGTGACTGATTTTAATTCCTTAAGTTGTTGAGGCGTCAATTGCAATTTCAGGATACCTTTTCATATCAGATCAATAAAGTTTCACTTACACGGAACCCATAGATAGTAAGTACATATCTGGTGCCAAACATGCTGCACTAGTGAAAGTGCTGACAAAACGTATTCGATACACTGTGGGTACTGCGTAACTGCTTCACTCAAGGCTACTCCAAATCTAAAAAACTCAATTACAGGCTCATTAAAGATATAAGTAGCGACCTATATATGTTTTCAGAAATTATTACCAATTTTTATTTATTCCTAAAATCATGAGCTGGGCCTAAATAATAAGTTTATTGTAGTTTTGCTTGAAACTTCAAAAGGGTACAATCCATGTTTGTGAAAGATGCGAGAGTAGCAGTTGGGTTGACAATTATCATTTAAACAGGATAGTATTAATGAGATGTTCCTGTTCCTGTGTTCTTTAATGAATATCCAGCTGACTGCGGATATCCTTCTTGCTAACTGTTTAATCATTTATTCCTATAACATCGGAGGAGACTGCATTGCGTATCAAGATTAACCAAAAGTAAAAAAGGTGCTTTCTTTCACATATCCAATTCATATAATCTAAATCTATACCTAGGAAATTAAATCTGAATAAGTCCTAGATGTACCAAAAACGTTGTCAAACGTTTAGGTGCTAGAAATGTATTAAGGAACAGTAAAACTTATAGAATCGAGATTAGAGAGTCATAAGGCGATTTCCATGGTCGCCTTACTTTCAACTAACAAACCAGTTCCCATACTGTCCTTGAAATCATCACCCAAAATCACACCCTTCCAAATGTAAACAAAGAATGTCAACCTGATGTTCCAAAAATGCAAGAAGTATTTTTGTAGCATCATCATTTGCATTACTCACAACAAAATTATGCATTACAAACACCTACTATATTTTTATACCAGCCCAGAAAATGCACCCATGCTCTGCTAAAACAAAGACACGCATGCTCATTGCATCTTGGTACCCTTTAGAAAGTGATTCAGTGCCCCTAGAAGGTGACGGCACTCCTGGCTAAAGATCTCTTCTGTAGCTTCATGCATTTGATGTGAGCTTGGATATAAAGTGCAACCATAGGATAGAGGGCAGCATAACATATCTAGAAACATCCTAATTAAGAAGAGACGATCGCTATTAACATCTGCAGATGTTTAGTGAGGATTTACTTGGAAACATCAAAACAACCAGAACAGTTTTTCTTCTAAAAGTTTTAATTTACCTATTAATATATCAACAGTGCAGAATGTTTTAGTTGCTTCTGCAATATCCAACAATTAAAATATATTGCTAATAGCTGGCCTCCCAAAATATCAGTCAAAGCCTTAAAAAATGTTTTACAAAGATGAGTGTGAAATTACTAATGATCACTGGAATACGATTAAAGCCAATGTTCAAAATATGTGATGAAAATAAGAGAATTTTGCATGGTAATTATGGCACTTACGTCAACTACAAGGGTCACACGTGATGATGATGATGATGATGATGATGATGATGATGATGATGATGATGATAATCTGTCGTTCATATTTAAACATGCATATGTGCGTTTGGTTAATACAGATCGAAATATATGGAATACTTTCTCATACAAGGCTAGACGTAGAAGTCTCTAGAAGACAGTCACAGTAGTGGGCGCACGTCAATCCTATGCAGCGAGGGAAGAGAGAATGAGACAAGTACTAAGATCCAATTAATACCTTGCACTTAACATCGCTCAAATCTATTGTTACGATCCCACAAATACTTTGCTTCTAATCGATTCACCTTCAGTGTCATGTCTAAATTCAATTTCTTATTTGAGGTGACCCACCAATTTGATAACAGTCAAGTTCGACTGCCCTACTCACAGTATGTAAATTGACTTGAAATGTCACACTTCATTCGACTGCAATCTATTTTGTATCAGCGTGGTAATTTTGCTTTTCGCGCATGTGAATTTAAAGCAGTGGATAAATACGTGTGGTATGTTTAACATGGCGAAGAAAACTAGCATGGTTTGCCGTACGATGGAGAGAGTTAAAAATAACGAAGTGGAGCAGGGCGCTGACATGTTAACATATCGGTTAATATAGGTTAATTCATTAGAGTTCCTAGGTTTTCCACTAGGAACTGTAATGAATTGTACTGAATGAATACAAGTTCTCAGAAGCCATGGATGCGCGCTTTGATCTCCGCTCAATGCTATAAGTGTCTGCAGGTTTCTACTGTCATTTTCCTTCGCATTCATGCAGTTTACCTTCCTTGTCGGAAATACTTATGGTTTTAACGGTCTCACTCACAATTTGGTGACCATGGAGAATCTCCTTGATTGAAACATACTGCCCGGTGGATTCAAGGCAAGATAAACTTCACGTATAATATGGCTTACGAAAGCAAATTTCGTTTGAGTTATAGCCATTTTTAAACTCACACCTATCACTCTTACGTCTTTACTCCAACTGTGATGAAGTAATATAATTTAGATGAGAATATATCTGAAGTTTACACTTCTGGCAGCTTTTGAGTTATGTCTAACCGGCTATTTATGTGCTCAAGACCGAGCCACTGGCAGATAGACGCCGCTCCAACTTTCATCTGAAATTCGTGTGACGGCACGATCATTTGCTGCTCCAGGTAAGTATCATATAAAATTACTTTGTACCCATTCCCAAATTGACTGATTAAAATTTGTGTTTCAGCAATTATGGAGCTTTCTACATCTTTAAAATAATAAAAATGTTTACCAAAGCAAATAAACAACATTAAACTGATATTTTCTAAGAATATTTTTCTACTCATAATATACAAATTATAAAGAAGGTTGCCCGTAGCTCTATGCACAGTAATGAGACGTTTTCTATATTCTGATAACTCTCTATATTGTGTGGCATTGGAGAAAATTGATTGTAGTAAACGATCCCTTTATAATTTCTAGGTCACTGATGGATAATTCTCTCGTGTTTCTTTAAAGTTTATTTGCAGCAAAAAGTAAATATTGGTATCCTCCAGTAATCAATTTTGATTTAAACTATACTTAGTTCCAAGGAATTAAAATCCCTACACAAATAGGCTACGCTGCTTTATCCATGCTTGAATATTTTGTTTGAAGGATGATTAGTGTGTGGTTCAATATGAGATTCTCAAAGAATTGATAACCCACACAGAAACAAAGGCAACTAATGCTCTAATGAATATAATCAAAGTAGAAGAGCGTTATTATGTCTCTGTGTACGTTGGGCAACTAAACATGAACGGCATTTTCAGCATAACTACGTAGGAGACAAAGTTGTCACAACATCAATGGCTTACACGCTAGAATTATTCTACACTTTACGTATGCAAGTGTACAAGTATGCCAAGTTTCACTGTATATTTGCATAAAAGAAGATCTCACTATAGCTAAATTTCAGTGCCTAGATACCGCTGCCTTTTCCTCGCCCACGATCCTCCGTCTTCTTCATTTATATATTAATTCATTACTTCTAAGCCTTAAATCCCACTGCTGGTAGATACTTTTCATACATTACTGTACTTGAGGATTCTGTGCCACTTGCAGCCGTCGTTACCACCCTACCCTCAGTCTCATCTCTCGCCTTCCTCCTTCGTCTACTTCGTCCTCTCATTCCCGCTCCGGATTTCCATTTTGTTACTATTACTTATGGCCTACTTGTCATTGGTCATTCTGGTAACACGTCTTGCATATTACCCTTTCATCTTTTTACTTATAAAACATTTCCACTCCTACCTGTGTTATTCTGTTACTATCATTAATCAAATGTTCAAATCAAATCTTTCGTAAAATACCCAAACATTCCCAGACAAATCTATCTGCCTTTTTTTTCATTCAAGACACTTCGAACTTCAAAAGTTCTACTTACGTTAGTTCTATTAACTTTATCATATTTTCGACCCCGCTTGTTAACAAACCACTGCTACAAGAAGGCACCTGAGAGTAATCACTTACGCCTCCAGCTATGCGGAGGAAAAGAGTGACGTCACGATTTTGAGAATATTTGTATATTTGGAAAAATACTCAATTTTCATGTCGCTCTAACAGTAAGAATGACAGTGGCCAAAATTGAGAATTTGCCCTATCCCAACACCGACATCAGCTTTCAAAGTTTGAAATCTCTCTAACAAAACCTCATTATTTGATGCTAATGAAAAGGAACCAAGGAGGTTTGAGAAATTCAAACGCCTCTAATTCAAATGCTATTTACACTACAGGTCTGGTATTTTGGGGAACAGCCTATTCCAGAGTCGCCTTTAGATACGTGGAGTCAAATCGTACTATTTCCAAAACATGTCATTTGTAACGTCATCACTTTCCCTCGGCATTGCGTACGTGCTATCTGGGCAATGATGAAAATTGCAAACCTTATAAAAATAAAAATTTACTTTGTTGCGTATGCTCTACAAAATAACGTATACTATACAATAACGTATACTATACAATCACTTATACTTTACAATAACGTATACTCTACAATAACGTATACTCTACAATAATGCAAATCTAATCCGACAAGCAAGTTCAATTAACTAGTCGAGCTAACAGAGACGGTAGTTGGCTAACAACTTGTAGTTTACAGCACGTGGTGATGATGCACGTGGGGAGGGGGAGAATAGTAGTTACATCAAAGCAGTAAAAACAGTATAAATCTCGCTCACGCCGTGGTAAGGCGCCGTAACGTACTTGCAGAGCGTTGCAGGTACAGCTGTGAATACCGTGGATGCAAGTGCTTCTGGTCTCTTTATTTCCCCCTTTAAACTTTCTATCACCTAAATCACTACCTGATCAATGCTCCTGCTTGAAAATATATACCTTTGTCTTGTACATTCTTTTTATGAATCATGCTATTCTTGAGCGAAAAAATTAAACAGTTACGTCTCTCTTTTACTTTTATCAGATACACTTCGTCCATTGGCCGTATAGCCTGCCTTATCCATTGCCTGTTCTTCCTTGCCTTATTGTTTACAATACCAAACTCTCTGTAAATCTTAGTAGTTAAATATAACACACATTTTACTGGACGTTTTTAGTACTTTATCACCGATCTTATGTAGTTAACCTTTTGGAATGCATAATCATTTGTCGCTCTATCGAGGCAAACAATAATGACATCATCCTGAAACAACAGAATTTGAATGCTTTGATTTTTCTTCTTGTTTCTTCGTTAAATACCCGGCTTTAGTACCTATAAATCAACACAAGTATGACTTTGTAGTACTCAGTACCTATTGATACGTCATTTAGTGTCGCCTAGCCCCCTTTGATAACTGACGACATCCTCAGTGTCCGTCAAATGTTTTATGTTAAAATTACATAAACAAAATAAATGCTCTACCACTGGAGTTAGCCAAATATGAAAAGCGATAGAAAAGTCAGAGCCCGTCCACAAAATGTGGACAGGCCACTATGATAGCAGTTACTTCGTGTTAATACGCAATCGTCAGTAATTGGCAGAAGCAACTGATGATGCTTAAAGTGAATAACACTGCATTTATATAGCGACCTTTCTGTGGAAGTTTCAGAGACAAATCAGAACCAGCATTTACCCTGCAGGTCTAGTTCACTGTTATGGGATATTTTTAAGGGGGGGTAGATCTAAAGTACTCTTGCACAGTGATCACCTTTACCACGTTCAAATTTTACACTTTGATTGGTAGAAGCACAATGAATTTCATATTTTCCTTTAAGAATATTAAGAAGTCGCGATCCGTTTGAGTTTGGAAGGCCTTGGATTAGGGGGGAGGTGGGCGAGTTGTTAGAGCAGATGGCTCTCAATCCAAGATTTACTACATTGCGAGTTTTTAGCCTTGGTCCCGCTGTAATATCCTAGAGCAAGATATTTGCTCTACCTTGGTTTACCGCATCAAGTTGTTAGTAAGATTGGGCAATGGTTATAATAGCAAAAACACGCATGCACCGTGTGTAGCAGCGAAGTATAAATGTGAATTAGGGAAGTATTAGCAGCAGGCCTGAGCTGTGGGGTAAATGTTGGTTGCAAAGTGCCTTTGGATATGCCAAGCGTAGAAAGGGTGCTTTATAAATTCAGTATGGTTTGCTTCAATTTACTAGGATTATTAGTCGGTAATAATTTTTTTAACTTCAGTGCCATATATTTATTCTGTAACTTTACAGAGAAATCAGCTTCGACATTGTACATATCATTCTCACTATTTTCACCCGTTACGACGGGGACAGCCAGATTTTATAGGAGTGGAACTGGTACAACAACAATACAAACATAGTCAACATACTAAGAAAAACGAAACAAACCAGAAAAAACAGAAAGAAAAGGAAAGGAAGAGAAAGTAAATAAAAAAAATTACACAAGGAAAACCACCAAAATAAACCAACTCTAATTAATGATAATAATAATAATAATAATAATAATAATAATAATAATAATAAATGATATTTTATTTCTATTGCGCTAACACTCATAAAAATTCTAGTGCTGGAAAAGGATAAAAACTAAAGAAGAATATATACTACTTACAAAAATGATTAAAAGGCTGAACAAGTTAAACACTCATAATATCAAGCTGATGTAAAATGCTCACTAACCACTAGCATGCGCTGCTTTGAATAACCGGCAACAATAACAACATATTTCTACTTCTAATGTAGAGAACAGCTACACTGAATTGCTTTATCTAATCTCCGAAATACTTTTTTCGTAAATCTGCTGCAGAGAAATGCATTAAACTCTACTTGATAGGCTAAGCACCGTGAGATAGAAATGTAAAATAACCCAAATCGCAGTTTGATTCATATAAAAAATGAAGCATCGGATTTACTTTTTACGATTTTCAAGACCAATCAAAACTGCTGGCCATAGTTTACGTCATATTGAATCCTGGCTGAAAGGCAATGTTTTTCGAATTCCTTTTCAAAATTTATGAATGAAAAACAATTACATTAATATTGATATTGATTGGAAACGGTCAAATCAGTGAAACACAACATGTAAGAGTGGCATCTCATTCCTTGTCACGATTGAAGACATAGATCTATTTTGGAAAAGGGAGTCTTCTTAAAAGTAATACTTCAAGGCAACAGTATTTGCATATCAGGAGATATGATGCACTGAAGCCACAAAGAATATCATTGTGAATATAATTTTAAAAAATTCTTGAAATTACTCCATAAAAGAAGTTTTTTTCAGAATTAACCAAAGAGATTACCTCATTTCATCCTGCCTTTCTGGAACCTGCATTTATCAATACAAACCGACACGTTTTTCAATATCACGAGTGAACAAAAACTCATAGAAGCATTATATGCCACAACATACTCCAAAATTATCATTTCCTAGAAATTCCTAGAAATTCTTCGTAAAACGGTTCTTCCTTCATTCCAGACGATTACTGTGGCCAATGTCTGACCAAAACGTAAGGATTTTAAAAACGTTACTTAACACAATTTTCGTATTATCATGTATGGAAGATACTACAGGCTCTGCAGAGTTAATCTGTCTACATCTGGGGGTCTACCAAGTACATTGTTCACTATTAGCGAAAAACATGAGTACATGAAGGACAGAGACGCTTTTGACCGCAAAAGCTTCTCTAAGGGCACGTGAAGTACTTCCTCTTTTAAACATTCCCCCATCCTGTAAATGCAGCAGCCTCCAGGCTATAAAATATAACAATCACTATGGAGTTTATTAGAGCAAATGCATTGTTGACAAGCAATCAGCCGGTTACGCCAACACACCCCCACCCCCACCCACACCCCATCCTGTAAACGCAGCAGCCTCAAGGCTATAACATATAAGAAACACTATGGAGTTTATTACAGCAAATGCACTGTTGACAAATAATCAGCCGGTTACGCCGAACGTTTTTCTGTCTGGTCTGTGCATTAAGCATTAAGAAAGGCCTATGGGATTATGGGATGTTCAAAATCTAAAATTACAAAACTATCATAATGCATAAATTATTATGAGCCATCAATCTGAGACCTGGTGGCTTTTCGCAAATAACGCTTGCAAACAATTTGATAAAAAGTCAATCCAAGTGACTTTTGGGACGTTAGAAAGTAACGCAATGTCGTAGTGACGCAATCAAAGCAGTAGACGTCCCAAATCTCACTCTATCGTTGGGACCGTCGCTTAGTAGTAAAGAACCGTTAGTTGCATCTGCAGAGAACGTGGGTTTCATTCCCTATGGTTCCATGATTTTCACCATCGAGATATTCTATCACAGATGACGCTCCTCAGTCTCAACAGCGTAATTCTGTACGAAAGCGATATGAAGTTTATGTTACTCATAGTAACTTAGAGAATTTGCAGAAAACGTATGGACAGACAAATTCAAACAAGGATTCTCTGTTTATAAAGCAGAGAATTAGGTCTAGCCCTAAAAACGGACAAAATTGCATTGACAATTTTCACAAGCGTAAATATATGGGCAGATATATCAGCAATCCTTACTTTATAAAGTTAGTGGAGTTTCTGTTAACTAAATACTACTGTCGGGATTAACTCAACGAAGCACCTTGGAGGTAACTGTTTTTTTCAAATTACAGTTGCCCGAGTAGATAACAGATGGGTATGAGAGGAGTAGTGGCGGTTTAAGAGGTCTCAGAGCGTAATGAAGTTTTATAGAGAAGAAAGGATTTGAAAATATCAAGTTTAAAGGTATACTAGAGAAAAGTGAAGATGTCACTACCTGGATTCGAGCTCGGGACCCGTGCATTCGCAGCGTGCTGCTCTACTCAACTGCGTGGGTCCCCGGTTCGAATCCCGCTGGTGATATTTTTACTTTTCTCTTGTATCCCTTCAAACAAGAATGAAGTTTGTAGTGCACTATGACGTCACACATCGCAAAGCCGTTCAGGCAACATATTTCCATGGTGCCTGGAGGCGCTTTATTTCCTTAAGTGTGTCTGCGTTACAAATTTCTACTTCCATTATCAATTTTAATTCAGACACTGAAATTTTACTCGTCATTTACACAAGGGCATTCTGTGGACACGTGGTCCTGTAACGTGGCCTAGGGTAGACCTTTTATAACCGCTTTAAATGAAAGAATTAAAAGTGCAATGATCTACTCTGTACATCTGTATTACAAGAATGCTAATCAGAACTTTTTCATGTTGATTTATGAAGTTTCTTTGGTACTACACAGACACGTTTAAATAGGGTGAACTCTGTGTCTGTACTGTCATTTTTGATTGACTCAGTTTAATGCATCTTACCTACGCGACATTCATATATCATGTGATCGAAAATAATAATGTAAGGGACCTTCATTATTAAATTTGTAAAAAAGTGGTTTCGTTAAAACTGGAAAATTTGAAGTTGTTTATTATGTATGCACGGTTTTCGGTTGATATTAAGATGGTATGATACCATGTGATATGCTTCGATTTGATTTTATGCGGTTCAATACAATGGGCTTTTAAAGGAGTGATATGAAATATATGTAGTATATAGTATAACGTGATGTGTTGCAATAATGTGATGTAACA
>JAAAKL020016881.1:0-10845 GCA_010016065.2 Carybdea cf. marsupialis auct. non (Linnaeus, 1758) | reverse complement strand
ACCAACAGCCAAATAGCAGAATACATAGATGTAGCAGAATACATAGCAAAACCTATGGCGGCTTCGCAATCAAAGACTGCTATCAATAATGTGTACATAACGTGTTACTCTTTTAATCAGCAACAAAATGTGCCCTTGCTCTACCTGCTTTTTCAATGCAATCCGCAAATCAATTTCTTCTGTAACTATTGCCTCCATATCCTGATAAACAGCTTTGGCAAGTTCTAGATCAAGAAATTCTGGGTCTGCAGCCATTTTGCAGACGAGCTCCTCGTGAGAAAACACTGGGCAACGTTTCATGGTCCTGTAATGATCAATGCACTTTCTGCCACTAGGAAGCTGAATAGAAACAAATAACAATACGTTATATTTGTGTATATCTAAAACTTGATAGTGTAAAGAAAACATGGTACATCAGTTTCGGCTTCTTGTTGTTCACTCTGTGCACCGAGAAGATACATATGTACAGAGGAATCATATCATTGTCAGTAAGTGTTGTGTTTTTATGCAACACCACTCTTGAAAAAGTTAGGAATTTTCACAGGTCAGTTTTACACACTTAAACAATCATAATGATGCCCATGCTAATAAATACGGCTATAAATAGCATCTGGATAACAGAAATGCAGCAAAATTTGAAACACAACCATCAACAATGACAAAGGTAATCACACTGCCGTTATCGACTGCCCTGAGTAATGGTCCTACTGCAGAGTGCTTTAACTCACCCAGTCAGATGGCGCGAAGTTGACCGCCTCCGCGCAATTGTATCCTTGATTAAATCCGGCATGGTATGCTCTTGGGAAAGTGATAACAAACTCTCCTGCATACTGATTTGTCCGTACAACTTTTACGCCAGACTTGATCAGGGCTGTGGGTGAGATGATGGTGACCAGATGGTGGAGAAGATCTGGTTGAGCCTCGAATAATTCTGGCGCTGCCTCCTTCATGCACTGTTCAAAAAGCTCTGCTTGGGCTCCTGGTACACCATACCATGTCTTGGGTTCACCCCTAGAAGAATGTAAAGGATGTGTTTACTCAAGGAGGATATTTCATTCAAAGGTAAACAGAACATGAGGACGTCGTGCTATTTAGAGTTGAGCTTACAAAAGCATTTAATCCTTTACGGCATATCTTTAAAACCCTAGCTATGCCCTAACAAAGTTTGCCCTTGCCTTTAACTTTCTCCTAATCTCAGAATTACTATCATTCCCAAAGAATAACGGAAGTCTAGATCATCTCTGCTCAGAACAGGAGCAGTTTAGATGCTTATGAGGACATCATAAATAGATATCTGTAATGAAAACCCAAATGCAAACAGCGCATTTGGAGTCGTGCATTTGTTTTCGTCTGTACATGGACAACGGCATACATCAGAACACATTTGGGGGCACCCAACTATGTCGCGAGTGGGCAGGAAATTTAAGGCTGCTGGTGAACGTTAGCAGTACTATCTCCCATATATAAATACAATAATGGGCGTTTGACCTCCTCTAGTAAAACTAAAATGCTACATACCAATGAAGATAGTTGATTGAATAGCTCCAGTGATCCTCGTTATGCCAACAGAAGCTTGAGAAGCACATACCAATGTATAGCCACGGCACCTAAGATTTGAAATCAACATAATACACATCCTACTAATAACAATCATTGTGGCAAAAGACTTACCTAGTGCCGGAACTTTTAACGGAATACACTTTCAAACAAAAAAATCAAGTTTCAACTTCCAATGGCACTCCAACTACTGCCAAATGACTTTATAATCGTGTCATTCAAATCTAAATCAAGTTCTGGAACTGTATCAGGAGTAAACTGTATTCCTTTCTATAAAACGCTTTGTGTAGAAAATCGCGTTTTACACATTATAGAACTCTAAGCGTCCTTTCTTGAATAACTTACAAAATCAGAACTTTGTTTAATCTCTAGAACATCCGCGCGAAGGTCTATTTTCAAAATAAACGTCGAAAATTTAAGGTGGTGGCCTTCACTGCTAGTGGCGCAATGCATCGACTCTTCAACTTAGTAGGGGTTCCGCAATGCAACAAAATACCGATTAAACCAAGATACGTCATACCTACTCCTCAATTTTGACTACTCCACCCAAAGATCGGCAATAAAATTTGCTCGTAAACTAACCTTCATCCCTGATATGTCAGCATTGATAAACTTCAGCACTGACTTCTCGTGAACTGGCAGATTGTTCAGATTCCACCATGACTTAATGTAATCCTGCAAGAAGTAATATAAAGAGAAATAATCAAACAATAAAGTTGGGAAAATGTGACTGCTGTTTCACACTAACAAGAAGAATAAAAAAGAGAAACAGAACAAAGACAATGTATGTTTCACTTACAACTTCTAGAATGTCCTTCGTTACATAGCATAAGGTAGTAAGGTGGCATATAAGGCATTAACCACAGCTAACGTTTTCTGGTTAATAAACTTCATAAAGCTAGACAGGTCGATTATGAGCGCCTGTGATCGGGCCAAAATCCTGTAGCCCAGAGGCGGAAGCAAAATGGGATCGAGCTGCACTTAAATACAAAAAATACAATGAATTAAGATCCCACTGTTCAGCCCTGAATGTTCTCTAATTGTCACCGTCCATGGTGTGGAACCTCTGTTGTAGACGTTCATCCTATTGCCTTTGCATTATAAGGATTTTGCAAATTTGACAATAACCGATCTATGTAACACATTTACACTATTTACATTCACAACATATTTAAACGGAAGACTATGCTTTAATTGTTTATTCTTAATGCTGCAGATACATTTCTTACTTCATCATCTGGGTCATCAGAATTTTCTCTTGTTGGAAATCCACTGCCGTGTTCTGCAGTGTGGAGATCAGCACCATATTCGACTACCACCTGACAGAAAAATAGTACAATGTTACTTTTACTGTTTGTAGCTAAAACCTAGAGTCTGTCGGCCAATTGAGTTTGTGGGAATATATGTATTGCAAGGGCTTTTTAACATGCAAGGTTAAGGCCTAGCAATGGAATAATTTATGAAAAAAATGCAATTTCAAGTAGTATCACACTAGACAAAGTACATCGTAGTGGATTCCTATGTGCAGGGTGGAGTGGCCGTTGCAAGTCACGCATTCGCAATTCTTCAAACGCACTTACAATAACTTGGTGATTAAATTTATTAACTAAAAAAGAAGAGTTTCATTCCACTCCACATAAACAGACAGTTACTTGTTCTTACTTCGTCATCCAGTGAATTTACAAGCCTCCAGAATTCCCTTTCAACCAATTCTGGCGGTACTTCCTACAGACAGAAAAGAACACTTAAGTTAGTACCCATGTCATACTTGAAATTGGGTTGAAAAACCGACGGCAACATTGTGACTTTCGGCAATCCAATACTTGCTCTGTCATTACATATCAATCAATAACATACAACTCTAAATGTTTCTACTAGGCAAACATTCAAAATAAAAGAAAACCCTTTTCAAGTCTCTATCGAATGTCTCATAGCTTAATATGGGTAGCCCTACAAAGGAATTGTAAAGTAGATAAGCAACTCGGTACAGTCTGCCGGCATTATCTAGGTCGAGACTCTTCGAAGTTCTTTTGTCCGCCTGGAACTTTTGGTCTGAAAACTTCATGTGTTTTCTTGGAGGTGAAATTGGATGCTCTTTTACGTCATCCTGACAACCATATACCTTATGAGGCATGTTATACAGCCACCTTTTATTCAAGACCGTTTTCTGTTGTGGATAAAGATTCGATGTCTGAAAAGTGCTTTGTCATCCCGTTGGTGAGACATACTTTTCTATTTCTCTAGTATCTATTCAAACATGTCAGACTGAGTATTACGTAACTCCATCCACTAGATTGCTTTTAACCGATAAGTTACACTTACTGTACTTCCCAAAACTACTTTCAACTTCGCGCGATTTCTATTAATACCTGCGAAGTTATTAAAACCTAAGATCTTCCGATAACCCTCTTTATCTAATCTTAATACAACATTCAATAACGACGCGACAAAAGGACATTTCACATGACGTTTCCCACCAAATTTCTTAGAGATCAGCAACCGCTCCACTTTTCCTGGCCGAATTGCAAGCGGATTCACTCACTACCACTGCACGCTTGCGTCACTTGGATGACACATAATATTATTAAGAAGGTAGTATTTATCATGGTATTACAACCGGAGAAGCATTAGCTGGTAAATACTATTTCGAATCAGTAATGAGTTGTGTCTCCGTTTGTTATGCCACACAAAACATCCCGCTAAAATGGATGCACAATGAAAAATAATTAAAAAGTAATAATTCAATGATTTGACGTCGTAAGGTCACAATCTTATCGCGCATCTACCAAAGACTTGAAAACTTACGGCGAAAGCATTTTCTTATTATAGGCTGCTGATACTGCTGCTAGCAGATTACGAGGATTCCAAAAACAATTTGTCAATGACAACATCACAGCATAATAGTACGACACACCCTTTTTACCATGACGGCAATTTAGATGATAAGTCTGGTAACATTAAGACAAAGGTGGCACCTCACAACAGCCATTTCAAAGGTAAAAGGGCCGTACTGGTGTCATCGTCAACTTACATGTGGTGGGATGCCGAAGTAATCCTCTTTAAACTTGTCTGCCATCACTCCGAACTCACGTAAAGTGTACTCTTTTTTCGCCTGTTCGAAACCATATGCTTGGTGCGGCTGTTGACATGCCTAGAGGAAAAAAAGACAATGAGTTCTGAAAAAAATAAGAAAGCAATGTGGTATTAACTTTAACTCGAGCGGCGGAATTGATAGATGCACCGAAGATGGAGATTACGGGCGCATGTTACAACACTCCCGAAGGATAAAGGGAGAGTTCAAACGAACTTAATCCATATTTTATACAATATGCATTAGAAAGAAATGGACTAGCTGCACAACAAGGTTAAAAGTGACAGTAAAAAATGAGAGGAGAAAATGCGGGACATAATGAAACACAGCAAAAACGGGAGATCGCAATAATAATAAAAGTGACAGAAGCAGAATGGAAAATGGCTAAAAATAGTAGCAAGACCCCAATAGGAAGATACAGGAGAAATTGTAATTATCGTTGTTATTACCTGGGCAACGCATTTTGGGCAACGCCAGTCGCCAGGCGGTACAGATGTCAACGGCGGTATCAAGCAGAAGGTATGATACGACGAATCACATTCGTCACACAGTAGCATACTTTCTTCATCATCACCTCGGTCGCAAACCTGGCAGGTGTAGTCTTCCCATTTCTAAAATTAGATAACATACAGAAGATTGTTATAACTAATCAGAGAATAGTAACGATCTTGATTCATTGTTGACTCCAGACATAATATCTATACCAAATCTTTTTCCAAGACAAGTTGCAATTTAAGTATTTGAAAGAACCCACGTTTGCAAATACCCGGTTAAATCCTAGGAGGCTTACGTACAAGGAATAGTTCTTGGTGGGGCCTACGGCAATATGAAAAAAAATATTACATTTAATAATTAACATGACTGTCTACCAAACCTACGGCGTGTTGAAAACAGCAAGGGAAATACTAAAACAATGCAATACAACAAAACAAAACAAAGTTATTCAACGTACAAAATTTTTTTCTTTTTGCTTCTCCACAGCATAAAATTATTTAAAGTAACCCACTTGGGAACTTATGCAATGATGGGAGCTTGTAAGAAGGACATAGTATGGTAGGGGCATATCGAAAGGAGGCTAATTGGTGGTGGTTGAGGGGGGGGATCTTCCTTTCTCGGTGTTTTCTCTGTCATTACGACGATGTCTTTTATCCCCTTATCAGAAAAAAACTTGTGCTTAAACTTACAAACTGGCTAAAGTACGGGGCCGCTTTATCTTTCGTTGTCTTTCCAGGCTTCCTGCGTGTTAATTCCCGGACTTCCTTTATGTTCGACTTCGGGCGATCCTTCGTCTGCCACGACTGAGGATGAAGTGCCTCTGGTTTGATTTCCGGGGCAACTGTTGGGCAGAAATTTGAGAATATGACGTAGTTCAATTATTGAAGTATATTTTGAAGGGGTAAAAGATCTTGTGACGCTTTTCTTCGCAGGGGCACCGGTCATTTAGTGGTCTCTCACAAATAAGCTAAGGTTGAGAAGTTAAAGCCTTAACAGCACCATAATCATGATCTCCCTAGCTTATATGACTTTGGTGTACTCGGGCTAAATTGAACACGGTATGTGTAGGAACAAACACTGTCCAGTTTCTTGAAAATTTTCATAGATCTGCATTAACGAACCGTTGCATGTCACCTGCATGTCACCATTTCGAGTCTTAACTAACCGTATAGAAAGTCAATTCCAGTGGTCACTACAAATTATCAATTCCCACTACTACAAAAATTAAGAAATGAGGTGCCAAAAGAGGTAAATTCAGCTCTAAAACTTTAATATAAAAGGTACAAACCTTCCCCTTGTAACTTTTTATTCCACTTTGGACCTGGGGCCAGGAACTGCAATTTCTTCAATTCCGGGGTCCTTGACATCTGCGAACCCTAAGCGCAACAAGGATACGAAAAACATGATTAACGTTCTGAAAGGATTTATATATGATATAAAATGGATTACAACGTTATACAACGTTACGTCAAGATCTGCACTTAACTAATGATACACCTCGTAACAAAGTGACCCGTAACCAACCTACATAACCAACCAACCTTTAAACAAGTGGATTATAATCGTGCTGCTACGCGCTTTTTCGAAACATGTAAGAATACTCCAGCCAACCAACTAATCAGATCACTATTAATTACACTTGTGGCGTCTGATACCTGCCGTAAATGAAGCAACGGGGTCCTGGAGATGACATTTCAGTTTATGTCATGTGACTATTAATTTAAAATTCATCAAGTTTCCTGAAAGATACTGTAGCTTGGGGTCAGAGCTGCTATGGTCTTAGAGCTACGATAAGCTTACACCCAGACATATGCAGTGAGCTATCAATAATGAATGGCAAATGAGGCTACTTTGTAATTCGCTCCGTTTACCTGGCAGCCAAGCAGCCTCGTTCTGTTATCTGTCTCACTCTGCCTAAACATCGCTGTATAATGCCTTTTTATGGGTTTAAAAGGCTGATTTTGAGTTAAGTCTGTTGAAAACACTCTTAATATAAGGTGACAAAAGCTTTTCTAACTATACTACTATAAATAGCATACGTAATGCTAAGTTGAGCAAGAGGCTTCTTTCAGTACATCAAACACGTTTGTGAATAGACACCTTTGCTTATCAGAGTCACTGGCTCCTTTGAATATGAGCTTTTCCTCCAGATTCGAAAAGGTAAGGAGACTCCTTCTGGAAGGGAGTTCTACAGACATTGCTTGCAATAATCTATATTTATCGTGCCCATTCGCGCCCCTGAAACACCGTTCAAAAGCATAACATTGAAGCCACTTCGAAAGTTATCAAAGAAATGACCCTACTGGCAAAAGACAAGGTTGATAACCGTCGTACTCATTGCCACAGTAACATAAAGAGGAAGCTGGGTTGCGTAGCGGAGCCTGCACTCATATAATAGACAAAAAATTGGAGGGGTGGAGGGGTACTACCGCCGAAAGCATTCTCAAGCTTATCAGCAAGACGGTAATGGCCGCTATTGAAGCCAATAAATGCAAATCAAGGAACCACAGCTATTACGTACACAAGAAAGGGCTAAGGCATTAAATACAACTTTTCTGCAATAAATGAAATGCAGTGGAAAACTGGCTAGGCTCGAAGAAACAAAGCGGGCATGGTTAGTTTTCCCGCTGATAAAATTCATCATCAGAAACATCCTCTTTTACTACTTTCCTGGTGATCAGCAACGAGCAGTGCCTATCACAGTTTACTGCAATGTAAGCGAGTGAAATTTGGAGCATCGCATGCAAAAACCTACCGGCACCCTCTCTCCAAGCACCTCTTCCGAAAGTTTGTTGCGTGTTGTACGCAAGCAGTTACCATCAACATTTCCATCTAATGAATCCGGTGGGCAATAGTCTTCATCATCATCTTCCTCTTTACTCTTGAAGCCTTTAGAGTTAGCCTTCTGAAAGTGTAGAAGCAGCAATGAAGCGTTACAGGAGACAGTTTACAATTGTTATGCTAACCACTTCATTGGATGTAGTGAATCGCTATTGACAGAACTGCAATCTCGGTGAACAGCTCGACTGCTACTTTTACACATAACCTTATCTTTAGAAAAACATCGGTACCTTTAGCAGTTAGTTATTAAGTTACCTTGGTCCCTTCAAAGACCCTGGACGCTGACTTCTCCCAGTGCTTTCAAATTCGGTATCTTTGTGCACCGCTTTTAGATCCTATCCACAGTTAAAATCAAGCTTCACTTGGGACTTTGCTTATTATTCATTTCGTCCTTCAAACATACAAGCCAGTGTACTTTCTTGTTGTGATTTGATTAAAACTCCCAAACTTCTCACTTTCTGCAGCAGCCGGCACATCTTTGATCTAATTCCACCCACAACTCACTTTTGTATATATCATCTGTGGAATTCTCTGCTCGTCCCTTCTGATTCTTGCACTGCTCGCCAGCATTTTGTTTCAGCTCTTCAATCACAGATTTAGCCCTCTTCTTTCCACATAATACTTTACTACACGCTAACTGCTTTTTCTTAGGTCCCACCTCACCCTTCAACTCTTTATCCAGCACAAAAACATCAGACTTCAATCTTTATACATCTGTTTCAATCCTACATTTCCACTTCGGATCTTTTCATTTTGCTGATTTCAGCTATATTTGATTACATTAGCTCAGCAATCTAAACATTTAAAATTAAGATTCCGCGTTCCCCTAATGAAACAGAATATAACATACCAGACAGTTTCACCTGTGCTAGTTTGTAAAGCACACACTAAAAATGTTGGTGACATACTGCCTACTCCTGATATGTTATCTGAACTCTAAAATAGCAAAAACAATCAATAGCTTACAGTTTCAGTAAATTTCATACTTACATTTTTCCCTGTATCTCCCCCTGTCATTGCACCAGATAGGAATACATCATAGGGAAAAAGAACTTTCTCATAGTGACTACGAAGCATGGCATAGTTTTTCCCCTGGGTATATCCCATCTAGAAAGGAATACAATTACATACTTGAATTTCCACTACCACCAAGCAATTTAGTGAAAAATGATCTATTTGTATAGTATATAGACAGCCTAATAATACAAGGAAGGCTCTTCCACAAGTAAGCATCTGCATACTTATTATATCTCCTTAAAGGTCTTCTTGTTGAACCAAATATCTACACTGCCAGACAACTTCTACACAATATAGCAAACACTGTAATATCAAATAACTGTGGATTGACAAAGTGACAGACTTGGTACAATCTTAACCCTTTGAGCAACCAAGAGGGGCAACAGTGAGTTTAAGGAGCATAACAATCTGGTGGGTTGCGGAGAGGATTCCTAAACATTTACAGGAGTAGCTAAGTGTGAGTTGACTTCAGAGAATTTGTGACCAATTGAGTGTACCGCTACTCCTTTCTACTACTGTTCATGTAAATAACACCATCACACTGACTAACAAAGCCTGTTATTATCAGTGTCACACTGCTTTCCATGTTCATTGCTCCTGTATGAGCTCTATTGGAAACAACAGTTCATGAAAATGGATATCAGCAGAAATGATGCAAACAGCAACAACTTGGAAGATCTAAATGGAAATTCCTGATATATTTGTCTGCTATTGTATGTGTTACCTTCTAGGACTAAAGAATAGTATCTAGGCTCCATTCAAATGAAAAGGGTGAAGGCAATGATTATTGTTAATTTTATGATGATGCATTACATTGCAACTGGAATGCAACCGAAGGAACAAAAAGGAGCTTGATTCCCTGGAAGCATGAAAGCAAAAGACCACCACAATCGCGATATCATGTCAAACACCTTCAATTTTGTGAAGTTATTTGGTAATCTATATATATAATTGATAATCTTAAAGACATCAGGATACTCAAGTGAAAACATGTTGGCTCCACCTTCCACTGATTTCCTCTACTCTGGGGTTGTTTCACTTGACTGTCTCTTGTTGACAAGTAGTGTAGAACCTTCACTTTAAGCCTGGTTTGAAATCACGCTAAGTACAGAAGCTTTCCTCATCGCACATCTCAAAATGTCTCAAAATATCTGGCCAAACTGTCTTTCACAATAATCTGCAACTATGTGATGAGTATCAGAGATCCCATTTCAACCTAACAATATTGGGCATACCTCTGCAAGCCATGGATACATGTCAACTGGATAGTGAGTGGGAGTGAATATTATAACTAAAAATCCACAAAAGAAAGCACTTGTGTAGTTAATAAAAAGCTAAGGAGATCAACATCTTCTCCAGGTCCCTTCTGTTTCTCTACGTTTTGAAAGAGACCTCAATTTATGTATGCATATCTTTTGTAGTTTACAAATATAGAAATAAACTTAGAAGGGCAATGGTGCTGAAAGATTTTGTCTAATTTTCAAACAGCCATCCCTATCTGAAATTAGTACTTTAAAAGGTCTTTTGGTATATTAAATGCTATGAATGCAAAATAGCCTGAGACACCACTGCCTCTCCCAAAACCCTCACAGGAGACATGTACATGTATGCCTTTTCTTTCCTCTCTTCTTTTATGTATAAGGAGAAAGAAACCCTATAGTATACTAGATAGAAGGTAAAAGTAAATAACTAGTTTAGTTGCTACAGCCCCCCCCCCCCCCCCCCCCCCCCCCCCCCCCCCAACAAAAAAAAAAAAAAAAAAAAATTTGTTTTGTTTTTTTTTTTATTTATGCGGCGAAATTTTATTTTTTCTTTTTCTTATTACCTTTTCCTTCTCCCTCTTT
>JAAAKL020016880.1:0-10847 GCA_010016065.2 Carybdea cf. marsupialis auct. non (Linnaeus, 1758) | reverse complement strand
ATTTGCAATCATAAAATAGTCTAATATCTTCATTTTTTCAACATACGTAGCTATTACCCTCGAAAACTAAAACTTTGACCCTCACTGTAAAACGCATCTGATGTTTCTATATTTTGAATCAAGACATGCTACCACCCCAAAGTATTAACGTTTATAGATAAATAATAGCAACGTTGTGTTTTCTTGGAATCGTCTAGCATATCATAAGTCAAAAGGTTATCCAGAACGAATACCTGCATATGAGCTATTGCGCGTAAAAGGCAGCACAATGTTTTAGTTAGACAAAGTGTGACAAAAATAGAATTTCTTCACACTAATTGCACTAGAAGCCACAATAAAATAAAAAGAATTTAAATTGTTTTCCTCTTTCTTTTAATTCCATCTTGACTTGATGGGTGTTTCATTCACCTTCCTACATCTTTTTAATTATCATTCAGCATTAAGGATTTGTATAAAGAGGCGCATGATTTTGTTTGAAAATTAATGTGCACATAAGCAAGCCTTAGATATCTATTGAGCTATCTTATTCCTCTGAACTCTAATAGTGTGAAGACATATGTTTGCGGAATCTTCTATGAATACATAATTGGGAATTAGCATTCTGGTATACAGTGATTATTTAAGATGTGTAAAAGTGAAGAAGTAGTAATGAAGTGATTAAGGGAGTTGGCTTTTTCGTTCATATTCTAGCCAGAACATTTGAGCTCTCAAAAATGTGAGTTCGAGTCCCGACGTGCACATGGTAGTGCCATTCTGTGAGTACTGGTTTAAGAAGACATAGGGAACCCTTTCCTAGCCATTTTAAAATTTAACTGATTGGTATTTTCTCAATGGCCTTGGGCCTTTTTATCTCTTTCTGAACTACAGCGAAAAAGGATGAAGTACGTGACGCTATCGAATACCTTAGTAAGGTGTCCTGCATTGATTTCATTGAAGGAAAGGATAGCAAAGGTTGGGTGCTGTTCCGTAACTCTCCTCATAACAGGTAAGTAACGATGAAACTACTCCCGAACAAATCGCAATGTAGCCCTACTCGTATCTCTTTAGGTGCTGTACACATGAGTTTCACTACAAGTTTGCTTCCAGGGATGCAGAAATGAAACAGCTCTTAAAAATAACAATTTTTAAACTTAGTTATAATGCCTCATAAAAAACCCAGTCTTCGCTTTAAATCAAACTTGAGGAGGTGAATGTCCTTAGGAAAAGAACGTTTCTGCAACTCCCGTGCGTTTTCATTTTGTAAAAATAACTAATACTACGTTATATATAGTTACATTGATATTCGACCACGTCATTATCACCATTAACATTGTTAAGATTATTCTTACAATTGCATACTTCATTTTATTTTACGATTACTTTTTTATGTTATTGAGTATCTATTACCATTACTGTTTCACCGTTACAGTAAAATGCTACAAATATGTTGCAGGTTTAAGGAATTAACTGTATATCAATCAGCATAACATGTTAGTTTAAGAGCCATCGTTACTCTAACGTTAAGTTTCAAGGGACAGTGCTAGAGAAAATTGTTTATAATAGAATCCCTAATCCAAAACAGGGTCCGATTCGTAAGCCAATAAGCCACCACTCTCCAATAACCTAGAGTTAATAAGTCCCCAAATATAATTTTGTGATGGACAAAATCCCCGGGACCTTATTTGTGGATTTACGATAATCTCACATAGCTTTACATAATCTAATAAAATCATAAGATACAATGCGTAACACGTTACTACTAAATCTCGTAATTAAAGTGAAAATAGCAACAACATTGCGATAGAATGAAATTTGTAGTTTTATCTTATCAAAAGATGATATTTAGTGTTTATTTTTGTATAGAGTAAGAATTGTTTTTACTTCACGCAGTGGCTAAACTGAGCCCTAGCAAACATATTGAATCGTGAAGTGGCAGTAGTTAGAGTAACCATAGCCCTGTTTTCTTGGCAATGTTTCAGCGGTCGGGCACCTCGATGAAGAGAAGTTGCGCTTTAGTTTCCACAGATTGGGACTAAGAAGCTTTAAGCATAGACAGTGATAACTTAATGACACTTTACTTGACAAAAATAACTCTACCATTCCTTACTGTTAGAAAAGTCTATTAAAGTGTTTCAACTAGCTTCATTTTGTCCGTGGCGTTGGAGCACTGTTCTGTCTCAAGTAATTTTCTGAAACTCCTTTGTTAGACTATTGGCTACTGTTTTGATGTTTGTCAAGACTTTACTGTATTGATACGTCATGAGTTATACTCGGTCAGTTGTAGATGGTGAACACCTGGATCATGGCCCAGGTCCCTAAGCTTCAATGATTCCTTTATACTGTCTGTCTCTTTCTGTCAACTTAAACTCTATTTATTCGCTGTATTTTAATTTTTGGGTCTCCTGATATCTTCCATTTTTATATGCCAGCTGTAATTTGCAGCATTTTGCTTGACTCTTCTTTCTTTCTGGCAGTTGCAATTCATTCGTTGGGAGGACAGGAGCAACACCACAAGAGATTAATGTTCCTGACTGGTGTACATCACCAACATTAAAGCATGAAATTATGCATAGTCTTGGCTTCTTCCACGAGCATACTCGAGCGGACAGGGATAACTATGTTACTATTCACACAGAAAATGTTATTGAAGGCAAGTATCACGTGCAATGCGTCAATTACGTTCTTCATCAAATGGTTAAAAACCTGGCCGATGTAAATATAGAAAATATTATGCTATAAATCCTATACCGACTTCTTATATTTGATCAAACGTTTATAGAATTATATTTTGAATTTTAAAAATATTAATTTTTCTACAGAGAAAGCATTGCAAAATCAGCAACAATTAGCCTTTTTACCGTGAAAAACCCACTGATCTCTAAAAAAACACTGTATCGAGCATCTTCCGTCTGAAAGTGAGGTCAGACTTGGACGCCATTTCAGTCCCCATCACACAAAGCTTACAAACAATGTTACGCAGCATGGGGCACTTTCCCGCGCTATTTTAACTAATGGGGACCAGTAGTCGTTACTACATTTTTTCGGAGTTGGAAACAATGGGAAGCTCGATCCAGTCTCTTTTAGAGATCAGTGGAAAAACCTCTCAGTGACTTGAGTTTCATGTTTGAGAAAACGAAGAACGGCTATATACAATAGAACGGTATTCTCTTTTTACTATAAATATTTGGTAAATGCATTTCTGGTATACAGTTCCGTGTGAATCTTTATTGCTGAATATCATAGCCTTGATATGATAAGTGTTGTTATGGTAGAAAATAGTTTGATCCGAAACCTGTGGGTTTGACAACTGGTAATGTTTTAAAATGTTGATCCGCTTACCCCTTCCGGTGGAGAACCTTTTTAGGGGGAGTTTTATGGTAACATCCCCCTATCTTATCTTGAAAAAGCTAAACTGGACGATTTTGTGGAAAAAAATTAGAGCTTTTGGATGGTAGGCAGAGCTTTCGAATCGTATCAAATATCAAAAAGAGAAACATGTTACGAGCAGTAAAATGCTATATAAAAGATTTCTGGAGGAGGAACCAA
Source organism: Carybdea cf. marsupialis auct. non (Linnaeus, 1758) (assembly GCA_010016065.2). Classification (NCBI taxonomy): domain Eukaryota; kingdom Metazoa; phylum Cnidaria; class Cubozoa; order Carybdeida; family Carybdeidae; genus Carybdea; species Carybdea cf. marsupialis auct. non (Linnaeus, 1758). The sequence goes on along the minus strand of JAAAKL020016880.1, from coordinate 7,322 downwards.
TGCACACCTATACCCCTTGGTGTGCCCCTCCCTTCTCCCACTGTCTGCGTCTGCCACCGATTGCTTATGCGTCCCAAGAAACGTGGACCAACACCAAACTGACTCTAAGGGAAAGGAAAAGAAGACACTAACAAGAGTTTAAAATCTCAAGAAAAGTTAGAGTCGCGTTTATCACACTTAATCGTATTGCATGGAAATGAGCTCTATTGTAGCACGGTGTAACTCCTTTAAACTTTTAAGCATAAAAATAGCTTTATAGTCGTACTGGTCATCTTTCGTATTGACGTTCATTTATGTTTTTGCAGGAGCAAAGAAACAATTTGAGAAGTATATTCATCCCGCTGCGTCCAATCTTGGCAAGCCCTATGACTACGACTCCATCATGCATTACTCGAGGAAGGCATTCTCCAAAAATGACAAAGACACCATCGTACCTAAAGACTCCTCAGCACAAATTGGTAAAAAGTCAAGTCTAAGCAAGTTTGACAAAGATGTCCTGAACAGATACTATAACTGCCGTAAGATACGGAAATTATCTATAATACATACATTTTGTAAAAACAACTCTCTTTGATGCATCGCACGCTCTTTCATGGTCTTGGCATCATGCCAGATACAAAAAACCATGATTTTACTAAGACTACACATGTCGGCAGTCTGGGATCCAGAATTATGAAAAGAGAAGGGGAAAAGGGGACAGGAGACGACCACATCGGCTAATCTTTCTACCTAATCAATTCTGCTGCCCAAGGGCTTTCACCTCGTCTCCTATTTCCCTGTTCAAGAGTAAAATCTCTCTTTTAAAAACTGCCCTACAAAAAAGGGAGGGCATATACTTTTCCCACTCTCCCTGCTCCATACATCGAAGTCTGAATTTTCCATTATTCTATTGCCTACAGTGCGTACATTACTGTTCAAATAATCCATATGTAAAGTGTCATAAAATGAAACTATTGCACTTAGCAACAATTTTCAAAACTCTACTTTCAAAACATCTGCAAACAAAAAGCGAGAAAGCTCATGAATGTATCACGTAGTAAATACATTTTTAAATAAGCTCTAGTATTTCGAAGCCTTCCGGCATGTAAAGTTAGATACAATAGCAAATGGTATATGTAAAAGAGGACACAGATCAGTATTGCCCTGAGAAACAAGCAGGGAGGTAAATATATATTTCGCTTAGATCATTCGATTACAACACAATAGAAGCAAAAGAAACGAATATCCAATTAGTTACGTCGCGCTTAACATTTCAAGACGGCTTCATAATCATAAAAACATTGCATTTGCATCTCTAATGACAGCAAGAATATGTTCGCTGCGTGATAATTATCTAGGTAACCTGAATCCAAGCTAAAAGAATGTTCTCATATGACTAAAAGGTATGTCAACATAAGATATGTGATCTCGGCTTTTTTACATTTTGCTTCAGGAAAATGCAAAAATAAAGGATGGTATTGCCCTCTGACAAGCCTTTTCACCAAGTGTACACGATCGTCTAGCTGCCTTGGGAGCTGCGGATTTTATTGCAGTAAGTGTCTCAATAGAATGCTAATGTTTAAGAATGTGGACTGAATCTTTGTAGTCTTTATAGCCCCTCCACACTGACGAAATTTTCCTTATCTCGTTAACGTATGTCATGTTTTACTTCTTCTAATTTATATACTTTCAGGCTTTCACGTTCTGACGCACAAAAGTCCACTCATTATAAGGAACTGTTTCAGTAGCAGCAGGTTGATATTAATCAAGTGTTTATTAGATCTGACTCATACAGCAAACTATACATATGTTGAAGAAAATACCATCGGTAATACAAAATATCAAACAAGCAAACGGACGAACAAAAGTGACAATAGACTCTGTTTATTTAATAGAGACATATTTATAAATGTAAATATGAGGTTTTGTGAAGCAACGTCAAAAATGGTATCACGACAGAGTATTGTGACCGATTAACCAAACATAACGTTTAAAAGACAGTTTTATTGCAGTGCCGTGACCACTTAAGAGCTGGGGGGCTACAGCCCTCCCAATTATTTCCAAGGTGATAGAGAAAGGTTAGCAGAGTTTATGTTTTGCCTGGCCAATTCCTTGGAACGTTGACATCATTTGGGTAAAAATTGCGTTAGTCTAAATATCCCCCTAAATATCTGGTAGTTACGGCACTGCATTCATTTTTCTACATATTCAGACGCATCTAAACTCACAGTTAACATCTGACTTAACTCTTACCGCAGATCCAATGTGGATGTCAATCATTTGTAATACAGGTGCAGGCGATCTCTTTAAATCTCTTCCATCCAAGTCATCAATCTATACAGTCACGTAAAAATCGCTGCTGTGACATTTAATCGAGTCTTCTCTAAGACTGGACTTTACTATCAAGGGTTGGTGCTATACATTTAAAAAGATGCATGTCAAAAGCTTTCATGTCACCTTGCATCGTATTTTTAAATTTGATGCTCTTAAGATGGGAAGTTGCTTCTATCAAAAATTAAGGGTAAGAAAGAAAAAACTGCAGGAAAAAGCGGCACATTTTTGTACTGAAAAGCTTTTTTTGGTTTGACACTCCTCAGAGTACAAAATCTTCAGAATTGGAATTGAAAAGACGTCAATAAAACTTATGTCAAACTCTGTTTTGAAAATAGCCAATAAGAAGTCTGACTGCTAAATTGGTGTTGTTTTGACCAATTTGTATTCTGAGGAGTGAACGAAAAAAGCTTTTCCGTACTAAAATATTTTCGCTGTTTCGTGCAGTTTTATGGTATTGTACCACCAAGAAACTTATTGGATTAAAAAGTTATGAAATTACATGGTTCCCTTGATATGTCACCTATATGGGTTTGTTACCTTGGGTTAATTTCTTATCAAGATGATAGGGTTAGGCAAGTTAGATAGTTGCTCAGCTTTCCAGTAGATTTTGGTCAGAAGTCCGCCAAAGGTAAACAACAACGCTACTTGTGGTAGCTCACTGTATTCGTATGTGTGATATTTATGATCAATATGAGAGATATATTCATCTTAAACCTACATACATTTATGACTTCATACTTCAAATTTGCCAGGCGTCTCACTGCCATCGCAAAATCTATTCGTGTACCTGTATTACTTTGGAAACTAGAAGGATTATGTTTGAAATCGGAAGGCGACCTCAGATGTTTTCTACCTAATCCAACCTATTTTATTTCAAGCGATCAAATTGAAAGCAAACAAAACAAGATTATGATATCACAAACCAATAATTCAATATGTGTACAAGTATTGCAAGGATGTTGATGGCCTCTTTCAGGAGATCCATTTGAAAAAGAAGGATTTGAAACGATGGTGCTGTTCTGTCATCACATTATCTGATCTAGCCAATTTCATCATATCCTGTAGTTATCAATATCCTGTAGTTATTGACTTGCAAGAATTCTATTTATGTGAACTGACAAGGAAGTGAAATTTTCAAAGACGTCACTACTGGCATACCACTACTATTTGTAAATATCAGTCTTCCAGTGAATGCTTTTTCGAATTAAGAGAATCTCTTTTGGCTGTTGTTTAATTTTCACCCTCAGCTTCAACAATCAGCACGAGCATAATAGATGACCTCCATTACGTAATACGCATACATTAATAGTTAAACATACGTTCACACATGCACACATGTTCATGGAAACCACTAAAGATATTAGCCAAAGCTGGACCCAAGCGTGTATGGCAAACCTGCATTTTCTGGTCGATACATTTTTTGGACCTCTTTTAGCCCTAAGACACGCAAGGTGAACCTCATCATAACTTTGGTTCACCGCGCACTAATGATTTGTTTAAAAGATAAGTTAAGCCAGAAATCAATACATTAAAGAGTTTTTTCGTTCTACGGCTATCCTGAAGATGTTATCGACTCAACCATCAGGACACAATTATTTCTGTTTTCAAGCGAAAAACCTTTTGAACCAAAGAAACCCCGTATGCACTTAAGACTGTCCTGGCTTGGTAACGTTTTGCTCTGATTCGAAAGCCTGATTAAAAATGCCGTAGAGAAGTGTTTCAGCGCTGTAACCCCACGCGTAGCTTATCCATGTAAGAAAGCGTTCTCAACTAACCACAAAGACCGTGTGCCTTCCAAAAATGGTAGCATCGTTGTGTGTACCTTTTCTTGCCATTGCAAGGCTGGTTTGGTCAGACACACGACTTTGAGTTTAGTTGATAGAATTAAGCAGCATATTCCGTCCTGTATTCACCAAGTATCAGCTTCTACAAGGAAATAACAACCTCAGGTTTCTAAAACCAAAAGCACTGTTAAGCAATGTGACTCTGTCAAAGGGCAGCACTGTGCGAAATAGTATACGGATAACCGCTCCCGTATAATAGGTAAAGCTAGATCGGCTTTTCACTTCGCCGGTCTAGAATCCGTCCGCATCAAAGGACGAAAACCATTGTTTTGTAGACAAAAAGAATGTGTCTTTTCGTTGGGCCTTGTCAGTTAATCATTCAGTTCCACAGAGACTGATTGGTCTAAAGAACACAGTCAGAGTTCTAATTGGCTACTTTCTAATCACAGTTTTCTATAAGTATCATTGATTTCTTTTCAATTTTAATTGTGACGATTTTGTACTCTGAGGAGTGTCAGATGAAAAGAACTATTAAGTACTAGATTGTTTTCGATGTTTCATGCAGTTTTATTCTTTCGCCCCACCAACATACTTTTTAAATAAGAATGCGCAACTTCCCTAGGCCCAACCAAAACTTTTCGGGTGAGGAAAGGGACAATCCTTTTATATGTTCTACATGGTTTAGCTGGAAGAGTAGAATTTCCAGCATTTACCGTGGACCACCCCTGGATACAATTATTTTTACATTATGCACATCCTAATTGCGTCATTCACTAAGAAAGGGAAAGCAAAGATAAATAGTACATTTGGACAAATTATTGGAAAGTAGATTGGGACGAAGGTAATCTTTTGGGAAATCTTATCCCCTTTATTTTCCCTTGGCATTGATGTCATTGTGCCTCTGGTTGTACTTCTGTCAAGAATATTGAGTTTTGTTATGTTGGCAGGTTTGGGTGTATCGATCTTCTACTTGAGTAAACATCTTCATTTGTAGTAAGTGGGTAATATAAGAAAGGTACTTTCAAACCCTCTAAACCGCTTTCTTGTCATAAGAAAAGTACTGTTAAACCCAAATATTTCTGGACTCTATACGCTAGCATCAAATGACATTCTTAAGGAGGGTAACGAAAATGGGCTATTATAACTGGCTCGAGCATAAAAAATTTTCTTGTAGAATTCATTTTTAAAGGATAATTTTTGGCTTTAATGTTTTCTTTGAGTTTATTTAAGTTTTAAAGTCGTTGGAATTGAACAAGGGGCCAAAATCGGCTTGAAGTTTTTATGATTGACAAATACGACGTAATCATTTATTTAGCTCCCCCAATAAATATTTTGTGGTTAAGGCGCTGTAATATGGAACAGTAAGAACAGAACTTTATGCAAATTGGGAATCTGAACTTCTGGCTACTTGCACTGTTTTACTCCTCACCCTCGATGATCGGCTTCTTTCCCACTCTCCCTCTGTGGACCTCAATTTCATAGCTATTATCTCATTGCAACGTCTGGTCTTCATGGCGATGTGCTAGAGCTCAATGAAGTAGATCGTCAAAGTCAATTCATTTACAAAAATAGGAACTAGCTACAAATATTACAATGAAAGTTGGGAGCACTAGGCCTATCACCCCTTACTTTATACTAATATATATACTTACTTTATACTAATTCCATTGCTATTATTTCATTGCAACTTCTGGTCTTCATGGCGATGTGCTAGAGCTCAATGAAGTAGATCGTCAAAGGCAATTCATTTACACAATGATGAACTAGCTACAAATATTGCGATGAAAGTTGGAGACACTAGGCCTATCACCCTTTACTGTATGCAAAATATGTATTTAGCTAAATCATTTTAGACGATCGGGTATTTTGCTTATCTTGTTTTTATGTCTCACTCTGATGTACTGTGATATCGAGCAGTATTCCGTAATATAAATATACTAAAAGGGATAAAAATGATTATTTAGTTATCAGTTAATATTGCCTGTGAAAATTGATTGAATTTCTCTACATTGAAATACCCACTACTTTTTAGTTTAGCTTTTTTAAGATATTACGTAGCCATTGAAACAGTATTATTCCTTTGGACTTCACTTTTTAAAACGTGATTAATGAAGGCCACCGATATACTTTGTTTTATTGGTCCCCGTGTCATTTCAATTTCTGACTATTTTTCTATTCTCTAGGAGCATAATGCTAGAAAATTGGTACTAAGCAGAATACCTGTATTCTGTACTATAAGGCCTCACGTGACAAGAAGTTCATCTTCGGTTTAAAAAGACAGCAAGATACAGACATGCACATATTGTATATCAGGGATTAAGCACTGTATGACTAAAAATAAACTTTACTTCATTTACATCAACGTTGTAGCATTCGATGTAACTTGCACTACCTGTCTTTGTACGTACTACGCAAATGGAGCTTAATAGTCTAGTGCCATAACCACCAAATATTTAGAGGAGGGTGGCTTAACTGATTTTCACCCAAATGATTTCAATGTTTCAAGGACTTGGCCACAAAAAGGCATCAACTCTGTTGATACTTTTCAATGGCCTTGGAAAATATTGGGGGCTGTAGTCCCCCACCCCCCAGTGACTAAGGCACTGTAATTTGCATTATCTTAGGGATTTTATAAATCGAGATATAAATGTAATGATACGCAAAGAAACTTCTGTAATGTTTATTATAGATATATCATCAACTTGTTGTGGAAAGAAGTTACTTCTCTTACAGTATCACACCTCAACTCAAAGATTGTGCAATGGGGCTAGTTTAATACGGGAGACATTAAAAAAGGTTGTATACAGCAAAAATATAGAGACGTATTCGTGGCTCAGGTCGAAGGAGGTGGGAATCTTTAAAATGTAAAGTATCTTATCCATTCAAAGTTAATTCTTATAGACAAAATCGCTTCATAAATAGTATTTATAAATTTCTATACATAGGGAGGTGCCTAAACAATTTATTTTGCAGAAGAGGGGTTTCAAACTTCTTAGAGTCAATGGTGAATATTCTGGCATAAAATTCTGATTTCCTTCCCCACCCACCCCCTCCCAAGGCAACTCTTAAGGTAACCCCCGTAGTTTAATTTTCTTTATTAATCTTATTTTTAGAATACGAATTCGCAGCTCCTTAAATGTTTTGTATGATGCTTAGATAATCAGACATATTTCCCTCCATTAAATGAGAACCTTCTCTCTATGTACACCTTTCCCATTTTCATCT
>JAAAKL020016879.1:0-10847 GCA_010016065.2 Carybdea cf. marsupialis auct. non (Linnaeus, 1758) | reverse complement strand
TATCATCATTATCATCATCATCATCATCATTATCATCATCATCATTATCATCATTATCATCATCATTATCATCATTATCATCATCATTATCATCATTATCATCATCATCATCATCATCATCATTATCATCATCATCATTATCATCATCACCATTACTCTTCTCATTATCATTAGGAGCAGCATCATAGGTAAAAGCATCATCGACGTATCTTTTTCTTGCCATGTTTAAAAGCAATGAAGCCTGACGTTTACATTTACTGGCTCCACCAGAACTTAGCTGGGATCTTAAGCAAGAGATGTGCTCCTTGATTACATTACTGTTATTTGGTGGCAACGTTTGTATTGACGATAAGACAACCATTATAGCCGGCTGACAATGTTCAGATGTTACTCTGGTACGAAAAGGAGATCTTGTCACCATTATAGTATAAACACTTATAGAAGATCACAATATGTTTGATCTGAAAAGAATCCACGAAAAGATTTGAATCACATGGGGAACATATTGGAAGACCATGCAAGAAAGGAGGGTATCGACGAGTAAATGGAAAACAAGGAAGCCCTACTCAATTGTTTCAGACAGGTCAAGAGAGCAGTGGAGGACTTATATTACTCCGAAAGGAGTCAAGATGGAGCCACAAGTGAAATGACAATGAGAAATTACATGGAGATGTGTCACGGTAGCCTAAGAAGGTGGATTGGAAAAAACTGGAAGATGATGGTTAACACAACAATAAAAGAGGGAAAAGGAAGCGAATATGTGGGAATACTGTAATAGACATTAACAATGACAATTTCTTGAAAAACGTACTAGGTACAGGAAAGTGAAATACATTATCTCTTCAAACTCTTCAAACTAAAAATAATTTAGACTGAGATAGAGGAGGAAGTAGAGAAGGAAGTGCTGCAGTTTCTATAAATCATAACTGAGTTCAAAACATGAAAAGAGAGCTTGCGGTTTACCTACCATGTTTGTAATCAAAAAGGGTATGCTTGCTTTAGCTCCGCAATGCACTCCACCAAATGAAAATGAATCCTGTACAAGAAAAGATAACTCGATCATAAACCAATTACACACTACCAATTTTTTCTATTACCAATTTAGCGAAATTATCAATATTTGGATGACAAGATGATCATTCCAAATAGAACAATACTACATGCCCTTACTATAGGCCATAAATCAGGAAATGAGAAAAACTTGGTATAAAACATCGATAAAAACAGCAATCGGTTATAAAAATTAAAACGAAGAAGTCCACGAGTGTTGTAATAACATCTCAAATGTGAGACACTTCTGTAAAAGCACATAAATAAATAAAGAAATAAATATTCAAATAAATAAATAAATAAACGAATAAATATATAAATAAATCGTGATAGTTTGGTTTATAAATGTGTGTTAGCTGCATTTGCAAAAAAAGAATGTATAAATCAGTTGCAAATAACGTACAATATCTATAGCGACCGAAGGCGGATCGACATGTCCTCCCATTCGAAGAGAAATCGTCTTCCATCCTCTTATACTGACTTCAACCTGGGTATCGAACTTTTGAACGACTTCTGGTTTGTAGGCGATCTGATAGGGGAGAAAATAAAACCATATTAGTCTTTGAGGCTATACATTACAGATGTACAATGTCAACTATGAATTAAATAAAGCAAAACCAGTTTATGAATGTTCTTTTGTCAACTCATTATCTCATTTTATTAACTTCGTTGTTTACACTAATGCAGTTACTCCCCTTGGTAATCAACTATTCAGTCATTCATTTACACAAAGTGTCGTAACCAATAGATAAATATGGAGAGAGACAGCAACAGGTTTAGTTCATGCGTTTCCTCTTAGGAAATGAACAGTAAAAACCAAGAAAAGAAATCCCCCCTTGCCTGCTGGTAGTTGTGCCTATCTATACTTATTCATCCATTGATGCCATGATATAAAACGTCAGGTACGCCTACAGTATTACTTTGAAATATGAAGAAACCTTTTGCTCTATTTTCAGTACTTCTTCCATAATGTACAACTAGAAAAATGTTTATGTGCACAATGGCCTAAGAATGCTTAAGGCAAGTAAGTAATACCATAAATAAAAATGAAATAAGAAACCAAGCGAAAACACAATAGTTCCTAAACAGGACGTTTTACCTTAATTTCGGTATTTCCGCCAACAGGAACAACTCCTTCCTTGGGAGTGATAGTCATTCCAGGAATAGGAGATGGGTCGACAACCTGATGAAAAATACCAGTAGTATTCTGTTGTAAGATGACCTTCTAATAGAAGGTAAACTTCAAAGGCACTTACTTATCAGGTGAGGTCTAGTCACAAATGTCGAGCAACTGCAATGAAGAGTAAATGTGGAGCCTTGCAAGTACGCTGTACCAATATTCAGAAAGGTATTGTACATTACCTTGGAGTTGCAGTCTCGTCGGATAAAGTGTATTATTATTAACGTTATTATCAATTGCCACACATATGCAATTGTTTATTTTTTCTGCTTTCTGTTGGATGGATGCAGTTTATAATTTTATTTTGTAACAATTTCGAATAACAAATGAACTGACTGTCTAGAACACAAAACAACTGAACTATTCTCTCAACGCCAGGCTTACAGAAGTTTTCTTGGGCGGACCTAACAACTTTCGTTCTCATTAGACGTGTTAATGTGAACGCCGGTCGAACAATACATTCGTTCATTTAATTTGGAAAGTCTGGTTTTCAGTCATGTTCATATAAATTGGAAAAGATAATGTAATGCCCATGAAAGTGTGCAATGATTGCACATTTTACATAGACAGAGTTTTCAACTTACAAAACCATATAAAACTACGAAAACCATTTTTAAAAGTAATGTGGGGAAACGTCTGTGCCAGGTCTTGCCTTACGTATGATTTTATATATACCTGTACTCTTCTTTTTCGAAAATTGCAATAACAGGTACTCTATTTCAAAGTAACAAATTGGCATAAGATAGACAAGGTTATAGCCCGAAGCAGAAATTCCTTATGGCTTAGGCCTATTTTCTATGAAGAGCACAACACCCTGCTCCAGGTATTTATACCATAGCTATAGGAGAGAAGTGAATGCTTAAAATTGTTACATAGGAGGACATTAGTTTTAAAGTTACCTCAATAATAACAATACGATAATAGAGTTGTTTAAGGTAAGGAGAGGCTTGGGGGGGGGGGGGGGGGGTATTTAGAACTACGGCTTAAAAGGTTTCAATCTTTGTAGAGATAGAGGGTTGTTTATTGTAGAGGTAAGTGCTTTAAGAACTATAAATTATGCTCATATCAATATAGTGTTCTTTAACCAAGAATAGCAATGTAAACTAAATAGGTGCAACTTATATTTTACCACTGAGTGTATAATGTAAGACGCCACATTTTGCATTGCCCAAACACGGATTTGGTATATAGCAACATTTTTTGTTACTTTTGCAAGTAAATTTTCATGGGAAACTCAGGTAGTTTTAAATTCGTTCCACTAGCAAGGGCAAACGATTTGATGAAACCTGTGACGGAAAGCAAAAAAGTACTGACTCTTATCTGAAACTGGTACCTCATTTGCTGCGGAACAAATCATGGCGCAATGGCATTGTAAATTGGACGATAGGTCAATACCGCTATATAATGCCCGGAAAAAGCATAATAAATATGGTGCAAGGCCAAGTCAGTAATGTAATGCAAAATCTAGGACCATCAAGACACAAAAAGCAGGATTCTATAGGCGGCATGTAAGCACCATCAACACCATGTAATCTCACGGAACCACTAACTTTCGTACATCAGGAAATTCCAGATAGGTCTGACGAAAAGATTATTAAAAACATCTCAATAATATCTTGGAACTGCAAGTTTAAAAAGATAAGTCTTGGATTGATGTTTGCGAAATTCTAGAAATTCAGTAACATTGAAAAACAAATTCAATAACACAGTAAAACTTAGTAATAGATAGTAATAGAGTGACTCTTACTTTGAAGTAGGCATGATTCAAACTTGTATTCTTCAAATGAGCTTTTCTTGTTGTCACCAGATTTAACGGTAGCGCTCCAAACATGACACGCCTTTCAACAAAAGAACAACTTGTGGAACCAAGCTATGACAAAAGTATAAATATTGTTACAAAAATTAGAATAGCAGAGACCAAACCATATTATACTAGGAAATGGAGTAACACGATAGGAATTTTCTATTGCCTCTAAAGGGTAAAAACAAACTCAAAGCAAAATCGAAGAAAACTTAAATGTTTTTCAAACACTTTGGACGTTGATGATCCTTACGGTAAGGTTTCAACCCGGATGTTGCGGGGAGGCAAAGCAACTAACATATTTTAACAACATAAATTGTTCGAAACTGACAAGTCTTTATCTGTTGATGATCACTGCTCCTTAATTTTCCTCCATAAGTTATTAGAGCAGGTAAAGCACAAGTAAAATTTTGTAGATCTTCTTCCTTCTTCCAATCCTCGCTGACGACTACAAACTCCAGATTTGCAATTTGACTCCCATCAAAATTCTACCTAAACACAATCTGCCACATTTGCTGATAGTCTGAAAAGTGGCTTTTCATTTTATAGTCTACAAATGAGTCTCGAGGTCCCAATTAAATAGCTAAGAGGTATACGCTACGTACTTTGTGTTATGATTATCAATTGATTAAAAATGGTGTATATAAATAAATGCCAAATCTAGATCTACTACAACATTATTGCAGCCCCGGGGAAGGGAGTTCCAATGACAACACAACGAATCGTTTTACCTCAGCTGTACAATCAATTTGCAACTGATTTCCATGTTCTACGTGAAGAAGAAATTGTCCTGAAAGTGGCGCCGAAAAAGATGGATAGAACACAACCTCACTGTCCAGGTTCGAGAATGGATTGACCACACCTTGGAGTAATATTAAAAAAAATAGGTGAGCACGGTGATTTGAAAGAGTCAAAAAGATAGGCTCATCAAAGACAGCATAGAAATGATATTGAGTGTTGGCTCCCTATACTCATGTAAACATACTACCGTTTACAATATTTGCCACCTTCAAAAGGATCTTTCAAAAATGTGTATAGTTAGCAAAGTTTCAAGTCAACGAAGCATTTTTTGTTTGAACGGTATTTTATTACAAAATTTTGATACTTTTGGCGTTAAAGCACCTACAATGATATCGTTAGGGTAAGAATGGGAAACAAAAATGTATTCCCGGAGATCAAGTGCCTTGTTCTTATTTGGCTTTTAAACAAATCATAAGGGCACAGCGAACCAATGGTCTGGTAAGCTTCACTTCACGACTTAAGGGGCAAAAATACATTCAAGGTATGTTCCTCGGAATATATATGTCTTTTATATGTACTGGTCATGAATTTCGCACTGGTCATGAATTGGAGCGTGTGGCCGTTGATCTAAAAGCTTGCTTTGAAAGCCACCGACCCGGGTTCGATTCCAACGCTGGGAAGCTTTGACAACTGCTCTTTACCATAGTAACGGGAAATTGGGGAGACAGAAACTCAAGAAGCCCGTCGGATGGATTGTACCTGTGTTTGGATAGCCTAGCCTTGTCACATATGTGTCACGCTGAACATTCTTGAAGAACACGTGAAGGGTACAAGTGACTGTGGTCTACTCGGCCACTTTCACTATAATTCACAGAGTAGGTTGCTCAGCTGATCGGACAGTTGAACTCTCATACGTCGGTATGGACGGGAGAGAATCAATTTTTCATGAATTTCATAGCATCTTTCTCCACAGAAATATCCAGGAATGGCAGAGAGTTCTTTTGCTCCTGAGCGTTATGTTTACTTCCCTAAGAAATACGTGACACATTGACCCAATTTTGAAAAGTATAAACATGTCTTTGATTTTGCAAAAGTAAAGAAGATGCAATTAGGAAAGCTCGAAAATGAGATTCATAAATGCCAACAAAAATCTCCTCGTGCCTACTCTGTTTTCTTATCGGCACAGCTCATTGTTAAATCTCAAATGACTCACTTTCCTCTCGGTTCTATGGTGGACATACAACAGTAGATGCTGCAGCCCAGGATACCTAATCGGATCGTATACGTGGTGTAGCAAGAAGCCTTAATTAATTATTTTAAGCAATCAATTTCGTATGCGCTGCTTGGTTGTGCTTATGTCATCATTCTTGTCAGCATTAACTAATGTTTGAATCTGATGAAGTCTTGTATCGTGTCGTCAATTCTACAGAATAACAGAATGGTTTAGAACAACAACCTCTGATCCTGGATCTGGTTCTAGGTAGGAATGTCGATGTTACCTATTTTGCAACTTCAATACGTTAAAACCCCTTTGAAACACTTCTGACTCCAACCTACATAAATCTGTGTGTAATAAAGGCAGTGCTATGACATCCATATTCTCAATGTATACCACAGATATAATGCAGAGAAGACTTTATGCTCGTATTTTATGCAAAACAAAGCTAGAAAGAGACTATGTCCACATGTGTCATATCTACAATGATGAATTGCAACCTTTTCTCATCCACCACGATCAACCGTAATTTTTTTGGAAATTATTTTTTTATGACTTAACAATCGTTTCTAGTTCGGGTCACTTTCTTTACATATATTGTTCGCTGGATGTATGTCTAGGGAGCAATATAACTGTAATTACCTTTTGCGGGCCGCACTGAAAAGGACGTTCCATCTTTACCGACGATTGGAGTCCATGAAAACTCTGCCGCCATATTCCTTTTGTTGTATATAGTTAGAGTTTTCCTCATACCTTATCAAGATATTAAGAGTAAAACATTATTATCAAACTTAAAATATTTAACTATAATAAAATGGGTAGTTAAGAGTCTTACAAGTAAAAGAAGCCAGTAGGTAACAAGAGATTCCGTAATGCTATCGACATCAATGAGAGACGCTAAAAAACTATGCTATTATGAAAGGCATAACAGTGGTTTCTATTTTGTTCTCTTTCGCGGAACCCTGTCCGACTTTATACAACGGACCGAATGCCTTACTATACGCAATTATAAAGATTCTAACAGACGAAAATGTTTGTTTATGGGATTCACTGGATTGCTTTGCATTTGTGTTGGTTACAGAGTTCGGAAAATCCTTTGGGGACCATCAAGGGACCCATGGCCCCTAATGTAGCTTTAACTTGACTTATACTACACTTCATCATTGGGAAAGAGAGACGGACAGGACGTATTCTTTGAGGGGGGGGCAGCTCTATGAACGAGTCTTTGGGACTCGTTTGTGGATTGGAAAAGTGCAATTTCAAACAATTTTTAAGAGGCGAGATTCGAGTTATACATTCATATCATTATTGTAATCTTACAGGGTGAATACACATCTATTAGAATTATTTCATCTCATTCCCTGCGGAAATTTTCTTGCTGATGCAAATTAAGAGTAGTTTCAAGTAAAAAGTTAAAAAGCTCGAAGTTCTTGACATACATAAATTTAAAGCCAATTGAAAATACCAAATTTGGATGAGGAGTGAGATTTCTGTGTTTAACGGGTGGTTGTTGCTAAGGAGTAGGTTTCGCTGGGGATCAGTATTTATTTAAGAAAGTATGACTAAGCTATTATTATCCAAACCTCTCCATTTCAGGGTTCTCCTGCGATCATTCAGCTTTAACCACTCCAGTTGTTTGCTGGATGATTAAAGATGTCGATTCGGACTCTAAGGCTCACATATCCTACATACATATGCATATACTGTATATATTCCTTTCTGTATATATTTTTTCATATATATATATATATATATATATATATATATATATAACCCCGTATTTATTAACCCCCCTCCCACCCAAAACTTTCCCTCCACACGAGAACTTCATTCAACCATTCTTAACTTCATTCCAGGAAATAATCATGATATTCGCCTTCGAAGTGCCAGTTTCTCTTCAGGGATCCTTTGTGCTTTCTTTAGCTGCGTCACCTTCGAGATGCTTGCTTTTGAAACAAGAGGTTTCATACCTAACAATTCGTAACGGGTGTCTAATGAGAATCTTACCGGCTTCTGCTGGCATACCAGATATTGGTGTTAACAAAAGGTCGGATGTTGACAGCGACAAAGCAACAGATACGACTTCTGCAGTTACAATCAGATGACTCTCGTGCATATCGTTGATATTGTAGATGATACTCCTACCGAGAGAAAAGAGAT
This sequence comes from Carybdea cf. marsupialis auct. non (Linnaeus, 1758), assembly GCA_010016065.2. Classification (NCBI taxonomy): domain Eukaryota; kingdom Metazoa; phylum Cnidaria; class Cubozoa; order Carybdeida; family Carybdeidae; genus Carybdea; species Carybdea cf. marsupialis auct. non (Linnaeus, 1758). The sequence continues at coordinate 2,699 of JAAAKL020016879.1, read as the reverse complement.
AACACATTTCAAATTCGATGTCTTTTAGTCTGGGAAACTGTCTTATAAAATAAACAATAAATGAATAAAATTTCAAAAAGGTTCGTGAATCAAGAAGGAAAACTACTCTGTCTTACTGTAGAAACTGAAGGAGATACTAGTTGATGCGTTGTCTCTATTTTAAAACCACTGTTTGCGTACCTTTCTTAACAATCTTACAAAATTATCAGTATCACCATCATCATTATCATCATCATCATCATCATCACCATCATCATCATCATCACCGTCATCATCATCAGCTAGCTCTTCGCTACTCATTTCTGTTCTCCGCCTAGTCCTCCTCTATTCCTAGCTCCTTCATATCCTCATCAATGCACTCCTCCAGCTCTTTTTTAACACACAAACCCCATTTCAGTGCCCCATTCATTACTTAATTTAATATCAATTAAGCATTATGTTACCTTACACATCGCCTCTAATGCAGAATATGGCATCGATATGGACTGAAACTCAGGATTCTCCTCAACGAGCAAGATCCTGAGTATTCTATATCACATTAGCCCTTCATCGTTAAGGCATTTTTAAAATAAATGGTAACTTTCATTTATTAAAGGATCTACTTGCACATCTCGCAGACATTTTGATGACAGTTGCTTCTAACTGGTACATAGTAATTAAGAAAGAGTAGATGGTAAACGCAAAGTGGCTAAAATTCATTACGTGCGCAGCTACATACATGTAAATAGATTGAAAATAGGAGAGCTGAGGTAAAACGGTGTACAGCACTGACTTTATCAAGTTAAATACACAACGTATACTTGCATCATGATAAACACATACCGTTCAAATTTTCCTCGTGAGCTTGATTCAAACACAAACTCCAAATGAGCAACGGACTTTGGTGGAACAATCTGGCTCAATGGTGAAGTTTGACGAAGTTCCCGACAATCAATGCTAACATTGAATGCAATATGACGTGGCAAATTATTAGAAACTTTTAGTTCCTTAGTAACAACGGACGTAGCGCAGACCTCACCAAAACTAAGTGTTTTGGGGTCTACTATAATCTGGTATAGTTCTTGGGGTGTAAGTTCAGTCTTGCAATCAGTGCCCTCCAAAGCAGTCGTGGGCACTGCCTTTAAGCCGTCCGAGATTCTCTTCTTCGATGATTTAACTCTGTCCTTTTCCAGCTCTTTAGAGGTTAACAACCTTTCTTCTTTATTTGGCTTTCTCACTTGCTCTTCATGATCATCAATAATATCTCTACTTTTCAACTTTGGTGGCCTTAAGCCATGAGCTGACTTAATCCCCAAATCTACTGGATTGTTGAGTTTCTTAAACTCCTTTTGTTTTGCCGTTTCCACTTTGTTCTGTCTCCTTGAATCGGTGAAGTCCTTGTACTTTTGACGATGAGATTGTCTTTGCTTCTCTTCTAAATCAGTAAAAGCATAATCTGGGTCGACGTAAGAATAACGTTCAATTTTTGTGAATTCTGTTACTATTCTTTCTTTCGTATTGCTAGGTCGAATGCTACTTGCTCGATCATTGGGGATAGCTACCTGGGCACTTGCTTTATCGCGCGACACTGGAATTTCGCATTCCCTTTTGCACTGTCCAGCTGTACTTCTCTTCAACTGTGTATCCTTCGATGTCCATACTTTGACCGAGGATCCTGGAACTCCTGACAAGTTAGCATCTACTCCCCCATTCAAAGTTATGTTTGCATCAGTCCCAGTTTGGCTTCTAAGGGATTTTGTCCGTTGGACACCAGGTACAGATGGACTAATACCAATGCATGTTATGGGATACCTCACGATCACACCTTGGCCAAATATTGGAGAACCGTTATCGTCATCAATACCCTGATAACGACTTCCAAAAATTTCTAAATGTAAAGTTGGCTTAAAGTTTCCTATCTGATTGGGTCTGAAGGACAGGGTAAAATCCATAGTTTTGTTAGCCTCCACTTTTCCTTTCCAAGGTGTTGGTTGAAAGTGAGCTGTCTTCTGGGCTCGGAAGAGCAATGGAAGGAAGGCTGAGTCGTTTTTGATAATGCAGGGAATATCTGTATTGAGACCAGCTTCACATTCTCCAAAGTCGATTGTCTGGCTTGGAAGGAATGACATGCACACTGGCAGTGCAGTACCAGTTAAGGCCACTTCCACCCTAGATTCTGTAGAAACAGATCAGACCACACTTAACAATGGGAAAACTTTATAACTTTAATACAGAGCCCTTCAGCAGTTATTTCGCATAACATGCTTAATAATATGATCACATTTCTGTCAGTAAAGAGAGAGGATTCATATTTGATTGAACTGCTGGGGATCAAACTAAGATCTCATACGTGGAAACGTAAAGTATTGATGAAAAAATGACGAAAACTGTTTTAATTGAAAGTTAGAGTTCCGATAAAATGGTTTTAAATCATGCAGCTCGGATCTGCATTCTTAATAAACAGACAAGGAATATACGTAATGATGCTTTAAATTTATGAGTAACAATTTACTGCTGCGTCAAAGACTAACGGCTTGCTGCAGTAAACATGCTGGTCGAGGATACAGGCGATCATGACATCAGTGGAGATCACTTTGTGCGGGAGTATGAAATTATTTTTACCACAGTTATCATTAGTTTAAAAAAACTGCACGAAATAGCGAATTCATTTTGTACTAAAAAGCTTTTTTCGTCTGACACTCCTCAGAGTACAATTCGTC
>JAAAKL020016878.1:0-10847 GCA_010016065.2 Carybdea cf. marsupialis auct. non (Linnaeus, 1758) | reverse complement strand
GAACATACTCTAATCTAATCTAATATGTAATATAATCTAATCTAATCTGATATGTAATATAATATGATATAATAAAATATGATATAATAGAACATGATATAATATGATACAATAAAATGTGATATAATAAAATATGATAAGTGGCAAATGCTGTTTTCGTTGGCACAACTTCTTAATTACTAATGGCTAAGCTTCCTTTTTGCATAAATCAAATTTGAATTTGAATTGATGCTAGAGAAAAGGGAGGAGTACGCTCAAAAGCAATTAAAAGATGTACTGCAACAATCCTCAAGTAGGAAGGCAGAGGTAATATTTTAACGCATTCTTCAAGTTATTGCACTTTTGTGCAAGGTTTTAGGAATGAAATCTTTCCGAAACAAGCTGAGCTCACATGCAGAATCATACGACAATCGGCAGGTTATCAGAGTCTTCAGTTATCCAGCAGGGCCTTCTTGGACAATTCCTTGTTAGGGAACTATGTAGTCGAAGAAATTCTAATCAGTAGAATCTGTCGACCTGTTCAATTTGACCTTTTACCTGAAAAGTGATTGCTATTCTTTCACACAGAGACTGAACGTTATGAAACAAATATAAAACGGCAAAATGCAAATTGTCAACCAGTGCAGATTTGTCTTCTGTTAGAAAGCCCTCAGGTCCATTGGAAATTATCAATACCTAACTCAATCAAGGTATACCATTGTAAAGACAACAGATCATGCACAATGCTACCGATAAGAAATAAATGACGATAAGGACGAGGAATGGGATGGGCTGTAAACTGTTTTTTCATATATTACTACTCTAATACAAGTCAGTAAGGGTGTTCTAGGGGAGATTTTTGTAAGAAAGAACGGTTAACAAAAATGGGAAAGGAAGAAAGAAAAGGAGAAAGAGATGGAAAAAAGACGGGTGCACAAGAAAGAAACAGGAAAAAAACGCATAACAGGGAAAAGGGAAAGGAGAAAGAAAAACAGAAGGAGAAAGAAGCAAAGATGCGGAAATAAAAAAGAAAAAAAGCAGAAAAGGAAGCGTTAAAACAAAAACAAAAATAGCTGAATTGAAACTAGAGCAAGTGAAAAACTAAAAAGCAAAACAATGAGTATGAATAAAAAGAGAGTGATTTTTTAAGTTTCATCATAAACATCTTTGCAACTTGAAGTTAAATTAAATGAAGGTAGTCATACTCATGAAGATCCAATCCTTTCAAATGTTCCAACTCCTTTGACTGTTTCTTTTTAATCTCTTTTTCTGCTTCCGCCTAAAGAGGTTGAAAACGTGAACATCCAAAATTAGCTTTCGTGTGCTACAACAAATCGTTGCTATATCAAACAGTATAAAAGTTGGCAAAAGTGGTTGCAGATATACACTGCATTTCCTGTCTCCAGCAAAACCCAAATCAGATATCCTTCATTCATTATTGATTCATTCATTCATTTTCAATTAATTTATTCATGCATCGATTTATCCATTATTATTGAAGAGTTCCCTCACTTTTTCTTCAATCACTTAATTGATTCATTCATTCGTCTGTATATTATCTATATTTTCATATATCTATTTATTTACTCGTTTACTCATCCAATTATTACGATCATCCACTCACTAATTGAACAGTTTACAGTTTCTATCGTTCCGATTTTAGTGCATTAATACTTTGACTTTTATCTGCTCTTATTCGCTTCTTTTCCTCTGAATTTCCGATTTGCTTTATTATTTTATTTGTTTTATTATCGACTCGCATTTCATTGGTTCGCTTGTCAACTCATCCATTGATTCATGGCTTTCCAGTATTTCCTATTTTGCTTCTTACATTATGGTATTAGTACATTTGCTTGAATCTCTTTGCCCTTGTTAATGTCATTGGTAAAAGAATGATCATTTTCGGGAAATGTAACACCATCAAAGTTCAAATTTTCGCGGGAACTGCTTTACTATCACGTACTGAAAAATAGGGTGCAATGAAAGAAAATGAAATCAAATAATTGATGCGATGGTATAGTAAAGAGAGGTTAGGAATCCAACCTCTTTATTTATAGAATCAAAAACTGCCAATCAGTGCTTTGGTTATTAGACAACAGTCAAAGTAGATTTCTGGAAATTCGACAACGAGTGTCTGCGATTTAATGTTTTTTAACTAGAAACACAGGAATGCATGGCTGAAATTATAAAGTGAACTGGCTAACTTAGAGACACAAGATAGTGCAATAATAATAACAATACAAAATGAAGTACGCAATGTTAGGAAAGGAAAATTTAAATTGTATATACAAAAAAAAAGTTTACAAAACCACGACGTAAATAAAATAAAATGTAGTTTACGTTCATAAGATGAAAATTGTTTCCAAATAAACAAAGAAAGCAGTTGGAATACGAGATGATGGGTAGAAAACTTTCAACAATTTATTTAAGTTTAAAGAACTGCTATAGTCCAAATGAGGTATGTTATTTGCACAATTTCAACAGAGATCAGTAAACATCAAAACCATGCTTGCTTGTTTCCACCTGTTACACTTCTTATTATGATCTAATTGAGAGATTCAATCGTGACTGTGTCTGATGTCATGAAAACTTTGTGCTTCCAGACACAACCATCTAATTTATCACAGCAATAACAACAGTTTCACTCCAATGACAGAAAAACGTCGCCAGTTAGCAAATGCAATGCAAATGACACGATAAAAAGAGGTCGGGGATTGTTGAGACACAAAAATTAACAAAAAGGTGCATATCAACGTTGGGTCAAGTCTTGAGCATATTTAGAACATTTGTATTAAAACTGTCACGCATAGGGGAAAAAAATGCAATGAACCCTAAATGGGAGTGGATGTCTGCAAAAGAAGAAATATCTGCTACCACTTTGTTTTCCGTTCAGGCAAAAAGTGCTTAATGGTTTGCTAAGCACTAATTAATCTAAATATTGCGTTTCCGGTACAAACCTACAAAATGTATTGAATGACTGGTTCATTGTCGCTCAATACTTTCGCCAGACACTTGTCGTCATTAATAAATCATTACTGGAAAGAGTTTATAGGGTAGATGAGTATTGCAACAAATCGCTACTTAAGAAGCCAGTACACGAGTAGCGCATTTGCTGTCTGTCATTATATTGAAAAATGCATGCCTTGTAAACCAAATAGATCTTAATGAATGCGGCTTTCCGTGCGGCAAGATGGCGAGAAAACACCCTTCCACTTGTACCCGAAGCTAATCCTGTCAATGATTGGTGGCAAATGCCAGGTTTTCAAGTTGATTTTGGCCGTTTGTCGTATAACCTGAATAGCCACTATAAGACCGTCATTTAAACTCATGCACTGGTAAATTTTTCTGTGTGGTAGGTATTATGCCAACAGCTTGCACTTTATCGCCAGACAGCTTGTAGCCATGGCGGTTTCTCCTCTCTACTTAAAGTTAAACGAAATATTTGCAAGAGTTTAGAGTTCAAAAAAATAATAATAACCTGAAACTTTATAAACAATAGAAAGACTGATGAACGTTTTCTGCCTAAAAATTTATAAAAAATCTGTATTAATGATTGCTGATTCCACAATAGAGAAGCAAACTAGAGCTGCGCCGATATTTGCTTTCTGCATTTTAATATTTCCCAGCTTGTATAATGTCTTTTAAAGCACGGGTTTTTGTACATACACATATTAAATCAGGCCTTGTATTTCCTATCAGGAAGATAAGGCAAGAAAAGAAGTGGTTTCGATCACTATGGCGTGTATCATGTAAACCTAAAACAAGGCTGCAATTCATTGACTTTTTTATAAAGTGCTTACACTCCCGTCGGGTTCGAAAGCGACAAAATTATTGTCAACATATAGAAAGTAAAGAGATGAAAGATTTGCTTTACTAAAAGGGATTCTTCAATGAATATTAACGACAATGTTGGCTAAAGGTGCGCGAAAATGGGCACAGTGACTAGAAATTGTGTTATTAAAACTGAAATTTAACCGACTGAGTTGCAACATTCATCAAGTCGATGGAAACATCATTTGGGGGTAGGTCTAGAAACTCGTACAGAACAACATCCTAGCACAGATTTTGAGAGTTTCCGACAAAAAACGCTGGAACACGAGTTACCTGTGTGAAATGGGCACAAAAAGGGTCGATTGGGGTCGTTCCTACGGTTTTGTATTGCGTATACGAATCTTTGATGCAGTCTTCCCAAAAGTGTTTAATGTTGGCTTTACGAGCTTAGACAACCAAATATTGTATTCCTTGACTGCTCTTCCTTCTAGTATTTTTTCAGATGAATACTACAGTGGATGGGAAATGTTTCGTTAAAACCTAAAAACCGGATGTGAATAGAAGTGACTGAATGCTCTTCAGTTGTATACTTCATCGACAGTCAAAGTTAACACGGAGTCAATTTATGAAATATCCCAGAGGAAAACAAAATTGAGTAATTAATTTTAAGAAATTTCCATTTTAAAAGTCTTTCAGTATTTTATTAGTGTGTGAATTTTATCCTATTTATAAGAAAATAACACTGATTTATCACTTTCATTTATCTAACGGGAATTTCACCATCGTCTGTCAGACATGACAGGTAGCAGAGACTGATAAATAGGCACCTTTATAATGCTTGTCCCGAAAAACTGTTCATAGATTCAAAACATGTGACTTATTCAAGTATGTAAACAAGGGGAGCAATTCCTTTCTTTCCATAATAACACCCTTAATGACCTACAACTGAGCACATTACCATGGCAACCATCAAACTTTCAAAAGTTAGAATGGGCAGCCGTACATCGACTAATAAGTAGTTTAGACAACGGGCAAACGCAAGAAGACAAAAAGACAGCGAAGAAAATGGACGAATGCATGCTAATGCAAGAAGAAAAAGGTACGGAAGAAAATGGTAGACCAAAAGAGGAAGAACATGACGCAGGTTTCGAAAAATATTAAAAGAAAAAAAGAAGATAATGATGATGAAAAGGAGGGAGAAGATCGACTGGAAACAAAAATACCTACCAGTTCCTCGCCTAGCGTTTGCAATGTTGGCTCCAAACTAACTGATTTCGTTGGTGCTAGCTTCTGTTCAATGTCCGCTTCCAAAATGGCATTAAAAGACTAGAAAAAGAGAACACATCGGGTCATACGAATAATGTCATAGAAACGAAATAGTAAGACAGACTCGATATTTTTAAACTTTGCTTTACTCGAGTTTTACCAACTCAGAAGAACCAAACATTTTTGACTGAAGCACATGGAGCACACTAGGCAAGCCGATTACTTTACATTAAAATCAATGAAAACGGATATCACCTAAAAACCAAAGTGTACACAAGCATCAGTCTAAATCACCTATCAATTCCAGAATGAAATATGCTTCTATAGCAGAAAAATCATCCTCTTTCTCAACAGAACGAAATCGAGTGTGATCCGCGCAGTGTTTCACGGACGTATCACCGGATCAGTCAATCATGTTTGTTATCTTGATATGTGGCATGCACGGGGCTGTACATTACCTCCCTTGTACTGGGTCTCGCAACCGAGATACTTAACAGATTGATATCAACCCCCTTGTACATTACATTTTATTATATTCCAAAAGGTTTTCTACGCTGAAATTCTAGGGCCGCATAGACTCTGTACGACACGTAAAAATTTAAACTACAAAAAAAGCACAGGTGACTTCATACAGAAAAAACACAGTCTCGAAAGTATCACTTTGATAAATTCAAACTTAGGGCGCTTAAACTGAGACGGAGACATTAATACAGTTGTATAAAGAGCCCCCAATGATGGCTATACAGTTAAATATTTACATTATCTGCATATCACGTGGTTTTAAAGCAAACGCTTTTCATTGGCGAATAAAACCAACATCGTTAGGTATTGCCTTATGATGGTCTCAATATAAACACAAGGTATAAGCATACGGTTGTGTAATATCATGAGCTGCAATCAAACACCGATACCCGTACTCTCTGCAGTATTTTAGGTCTCAATTATATGCGTACATTGCTTTGGCAAAATTCGGTTCAAATGCAGCTGTTTGTGTAATTAACGTATTTTGCTTCCTTCCTAAACTATGAAATGAAACTGCAAAACGACACATGTCTCCTTTTCTTTTTTCTTACTTTGTCTGAAAATGTTGATGGCAATGTTCTTCATAAATATCTTATAGTTACTCTTTTCCGAGTACATAGCAAGGCAATCATAATTCACGTCCAACGTCAGTTCCATCTATGACTTTTTAACGTTAAATTTAACAGCAAGACTAATGGCCACACTCTACTTATCTGTAAAGCTGCCAGGGTTGAAAACCGCTATATTCAAATTTAAAAAGCATTGATAAATACCATATGCATAATGATCAGTAAAGCAGAAGACAAGTGATCATCTGAGGTCAATCTGATAATAATTTTCTGGCGCATCACAAGATTCTGTGCATCTCAATGTAGTTAGATAGCGCAAAGACAAGCTGGTAGTAAGTCCTACAAAGAAAAGGAATTTAAAATAGCAATGATCATGGCCAAAATACTTAATCCTCGGTTTTGCTTTTGGCCTAACTCTAAACTTTACCTTTCGTGCTCCAGCTACGCTGTTTTAGTTTAGATCAAAACAACTACTATGCACAGCAGTATATAAACCTCAGACAAATCCCTTCATTTTACGATCAAAATTTCTCTTTTTTCTTTCCAAGTGTGCAGCGGTGGGGTATTTCAGTTTAGACAAAAATCGCTTTATCTCTTCATTTTAATGGTTGACCTAAGTTGCATATTTGACCATTCATAGCAAGAAAATATATTACGACAGCTAGCTTAGGGCGTGGCACAAGAGTAAGGGAGAGGCACGTGTTAAGTCCACGTTTCCCATACCTTAGAATATGAACCTCGTTTGTGTTAACAAGAGCTGGTATTGTAAACAGTATAAGATCAACCTCGATGCTGCCACTGTAAAAACTTGATGAGGCTCAAAACTACTTACTTAAGAACACAATCAAGAAGCAAATGGATCTTCATTGTCACAAAAAATAGCGACTCCTTCTTAATTAAAGTCCCTTCGTAAACAAAAACTAATAGTATATTTGCAAGAAAGTTTATAATTGGCCAATCTTAAAAAGGATATTCTATTTCTAATGGCCAATCTTAAAAAGGAGGTGAACATTGGTGACAATATGTTATTGATAACAATGAATGGAAATATTGAAGAAGGACTTCCTTAATCCCTATTTTTACGAAATGCAAGAAATAAAGACTTCATTAGCAGATAAAAGGAAAACGTGAGCAAAGTATCATTTTAGCAACTATCTAGTAATTGAAGAACAGGGGGCCAAAGAAGAACAAGATGAGGAAGAGAAGAATTAGAAAGCAAGGAAGCGCAAAAAAGAACAAGACGAAGGAAAATATTTCATCGTATCATGTCAGTCACATCCCTGTGCTTTCCAACAATGTTCCGGTAGTTTCTAACCATCAAAGTCCGAGGCTAACATCATAGTGTAGGTCTTACTAGTGATTAGTGTACCGTTACACAAATCCGAAATTCGATATAATGTGTGAATATAAAGAGAATGGATAAAAAGTATGTTGATAAAAACCCGACATTTTGGCTTTTATCTATCTTCATGTTTTATAGTGTAAACAATTTATGTTCAGAAATAGAAATGACAAAAAGAAGAGCAGGGTGTGGAAAAATAAACCGAAGAGCTTACGCACAACTGGAGAAAGAAACTCCTTCAAGTTCTGCCTTCATTGTTCACTTTTATCTGGTCATTAATCACAGAGTCAGTCTCTAGGTTTCTGGGGTTCAAATCTGAGGTGGCAAATATACTGATCCAAGCACTTGCAGGTATATGCAGGCAATATCTATCAAGAAGACCTCCTCTTCCTTCCTACTCTTTTACCTCTCACCAAGATTACCTCTCTGTGGAGGATTAACTGTCAGGCTTCCTCTTCCTGGAACTTCCTGCAACTCAATTCACGTACAATTTTGTAACTAATGCTGTAAAGAAAAGAAGTTTGTCCAACCGAATGATGATAGCTCTCTTTTGAATGAATCAATGATGTTGCATATTTATATATCGTACTGAGGGGTGTCCTTGCATGCACTGATACAAGCAGCTAACGAACCGTTGACCAAAGGCAGCAAGGAGTCAATATTACTATTTTCTCTTACTTGTGTATTATCTTCATAACGAAAGTTGGGTGCAATATCTATCCACCTTTGTTCCACTATCTTGTAGCATGTTTAGTCTTGGAGTTCAATGTCTGCTGTTACATAAAGCATCATAGTCGTCTTTTAAGTTTATGGAACCTCTTTAACTCTTTTCATCACGTATTTTTCCACATCAAATAAAGTGGGCACGAAATGTCTAATTCTTCATGCCTTTTTTAAGGTTCCCTGAAAGAATTTGGTCCCAAGCTACGCGATCTTTATTCTAACCTAAGTTCCTTATAAATTCGCTTGGAGCATTTCATGAATTACGAATCATGTTGAAGAGAAGCTGACTGTAAGCACTGTATGGTGCCATTACTCTTTGCTTAATACATAAATACATGCAATGCACAGTTGACAACAATGTCTAAGCACTGCTGCATAAAATAAGATAAAGTTGAGCTCACGTGGGTAATATAGAAACATTTAGTTAAATATGTTTACAAATGTACACATAGTAACGAATACATTAATTTGAATAGAAAAAAAAAATCTGTACAACATGCTTGTAATAAGTAGAATTGGCAAATGTGATGGTACAGAACTACCATGATGATCTAACCCGCTGAGATACGTACAATCTACAGTCCATGAAGCAGACTGAAAGAGTCTACACTTACTGCTACATGTAAGCATTCGATATATGATTACAATATCTAGATCCACCAACCTGCACAAACTTCCGGATTATCCTGTTAAAGAGGCCCAGAATCTGACTGGAGGGGAGTTCAATTTCTTTCTGAAAAAGGAATATTTTCCGAAAATGGAACACAATAAGCAACATGGCATTTCCTCACTATCAATGTTCCTATCAAATCACTATCAATCAAGAATATCTGGATTTTTAAACGTTCGTTTCTGGTATTGTCTACTGATGTTATAAATCCGTCAATTATACTGCTAGTTTAGCACTGTAAATTACGGATAGCATATTCATCGTGTTAATCTATAGTCTGTCAGCGAGTCTTCAATCAGTCAGACAGCCGCTCGACTTAAAGTTGGAAAAATTGCTTCCTTCGATTCTGTCGTTTTTGTGGCTCAGAGTAAAGATAAGGCTTAAAAGTTTGGCTTTACCTCGAGTTCATCGATTGTCTTCCGTTGAAGTCCCAAGCCCAACAGGATTGCCTGTAAACAGTAAAAAAGTTTTTTAGGTTAGATAGAGGAACGACGTCGATTTGTTACATACTTCTAATGTTAGATAAAAATGTAACCAATTAATGTTGCTTAAAAAACCTTTAAGCTTCTGCGTCTCCACACAAAATGAGATTTCAGGACAATTTCAGGGCATTTTTGATAAAATGCCAATATACTTTGAGCAACTTCTCGCAATCGAGAAAAAAAGTTGAACCCGTGTAAAATTTTACATTACAAAATATATAAAGATAATATCATAAAATCATTGAAAATATGAAACGATGATGATGGTAATGCTGATCGTGGTAATAAAGTCGATGATAACGGTGATGATTACGACAATGATGGTGTTGATGCTGATGATAATGAGGATGATACTCCTGGTAATATTGAGGACTGAGATCATGATGACGATCATCATGATGATAATCATGATCGTCATGATGATGATGGCGATGATTATTATGACGATAAATATTATGATGATCTTAATGATCTTGATGATCTTGACGGTGAAGTTGATGTTGATGGTGATAATGATGGTGATAATGACGGTGATGATGGGAATGTTGATGGTACCGTTGATAGTGGCGGTAATAATGATGGTGATGATGGTGATGATGGTAGTGTAAATGGTAGCGTTGATAGTGGTGATGATAGTGACAGTAATAGTGGTGGTGATAGTGATGGTAATAGTGACGGTGATAATGACGATGATAACAGTGATGATAGAAATGTTGATGATACCGTTGATGGTATCGTTGATAGTGGTGGTGATAATGATCGTGATAATGATGATGATGACGGTGATAATGTTGATGGTACAGTTGATAGTGGTAGTAATAGTGGTGGTGAAAGTGATGATGATGACAGTGATGATGGTAATGTTGATGGTATCGTTGATAGTGGTGGTGATAATGATGGTGATAATGATGATGATGATGGTGGTAATGTTGATGGTACAGTTGATAGTGGTAGTGATAGTGGTGGTGAAAGTGATGATGATGACAGTGATGATGGTAAAGTTGATGGTAGAGTTGATAGTGGTGGTGATAATGATGGTGATAATGATGATGACGACGATGATGATGGAGATGTTGATGGTAATGTTGATGGTACCGTTGATCGTGGTGGTAATAATGATGGTAATAATGATGGTGATAATGATGATGATAATATCGGTGATAATGACAGTGATGATGGGAATGTTGATGGTAGCATTGATAGTGGTGGTAATAATGATGGTGATGACGGTGATGATGGTAGTGTAAATGGTAGCGTTGATAGTGGTGGTGATAGTGACAGTAATAGTGGTGGTGATAGTGACAGTAATAGTGGTGGTGATAGTAATGGTAACAGTGATGGTGATAATGACGATGATGACAGTGATGATAGAAATGTTGATGGTACCGTTGATGGTACCGTTGATAGTGGTGGTGATAATGATGGTGATAATGATGATGATGACGGTGATGGTGGTAATGTTGATGGTACAGTTGATAGTGGTAGTGATAGTGGTGGTGAAAGTGATGATGATGACAGTGATG
>JAAAKL020016877.1:0-10847 GCA_010016065.2 Carybdea cf. marsupialis auct. non (Linnaeus, 1758) | reverse complement strand
AACATAAAATGTTTTTTTTTTTTGTCATTAGGAACTTAAATTACATTGATTGTTTGAAGCTTCTTGAAAAGATACAGATTATTTATTTTCTATCTATTGTCTGAGAACCTTATTTTTGCAGGCTATGGTTAACCTGCATACATAATTATTGTACTTTGTTTACTTGTGACGCAAATATTATGTTTACATTATTCAGTAGGGTTAGTCTTCTCATCAAAATGATCGGCACATCCGCTTTTCATTTCTATTGTTTAGTTATTATATATCTTATTGTACTCCAACAAAAAATGGTTGCAATTCTTAACTCAGGCTCTACAGGCTTAAGCTCCAGCATACCTCAATCAAGGTAGAGACGCCACTAAACCTTTTGGCCTTGGGATCAATGTTAATAAAACTAAAAAATGGCAAAACCTACTTCCCCGTTAGGAATTTGGCTTGATAATCAGAGGATCGAACAGGCTGTTGAGTTTAAATTTCTGAAGTACCATGCATATACAATACTGGGTCCTGTCTACAGAAAGTTAAGCTTAGGATTTGCCACGACAATGGTCCTTTTATAAAGCCAGCAAAGATCTGGAAAAGCGAAAAGTGTTCTCTGCGATAACAGCTGTTACTTCTCAACAGCTAAGTCCTACGCACTTCTGTGTTTTGGAAAAATGACACTTTGACCTGCAGCTGGAAGTTGATTCGAAAATGTCCTTAAGAATGATCGTATCATCAATGTTCATTTAACGTAAAAAGTAACAAATACTGATATACGGCAAAAGACGTCTTAGCCTCTAATAAGTGACGACATCAAGGACAGGAATTGGAGATATCTCGGGCACGTGATTTAAACGCCTGAAACCTAACCCCCAAAATCGTTCTTCAACTGCAGCCAGGGGTTCCAGAGAAAAAAGAAGTCCCAAAAACACAAAGACGGAGTTACCAAATCGGAATTCCAAATATCATCGTGTTAATTCAACTTGATTGGGGAACATCTGAACGGTTGTATAAATGAAAAATGATTAGTGACTTTTTGAGTCACCTAAATGCCTCTGAAAAAACCTAAAGTGAAGTAATTTGTTATTGTTCATTAGTCAGAAAGACTACGTGAAGGAGTAAAACGATTCGTCTGATTTGATGCACACTATGATCCGGAAGTAAGGGATTGTCCTGCAGCAATCTATTTACTTTATGATGGTAGTAACAAGAAGGCACCTCTATCCCTGGGAGGTATCTGTAGAGGATGATCTTAACTTCCCCAGGCTGGATTCATCTTAATATACGCTTTTCAGCCTTACTCGTGCTGTTAGAGATGGCATGAAAACTAATAGGTGAGGTAGTACTGAAGTCAGTTGGAAACAAAAAACCACTGAGCAGTAGATTGTGCTGGCGCATGATCTCTCCGAGGACGAAAATGACCAAGCAGGGGAGAAATTGGATCAAAACTGGGATTTGGAAAAAAGAGTTCATTTATGGGACTGTCAGGACGTGCATCTCAAAGAATTTGCTGCATTACCGTAATCATATCCTTCAAGAAAGTAAGCAGTATACAATATATGTTATTATTTGCCATTGCTTTTACTATTTTATTATCGTAAAATTGAAGTTCAGGATCGATTACGTACGGTGAAAAGTAACTTTAGAACAGTTTGTTAGAAGCACGTACACCATTTAAATCAGATATACACTTCGATTGACTATTGGGGAAGGAAAACGACTTTTTTAAAACTTTTTAAATAAATTTTTCTCAGGTTTTATGTTCTCCACTGACGTTCATCATGACCTATAAAGTGTATGTTATTGATTGCGTCTTAGGATCAAATTAAAGCAACATTATGTAGTATACGTTATAGATGGATTGAAGCCTGCCCAAAGATAGATGTTGTGAGTAACAAGGAGCACGTGATGACACTAGTTTGTCCTTGAGTCTTTTAATTGTGATAACTTCCTCAGATATAATATTTCTTCCTAAACGTACCACAATGTTACTGAAACATTTAGATTCCAAATATGTTTGCTCAAGCTTCTCTGTATAATTCTCTTTCTTGTTAAAACTGGTCAAAATCTAAATGTCATAAGTGAGAGGCTGTGAAAATTGTTTGATAGAGAGTTGGAAAAAAAACTGTCAGCAACATATGAACTCACGTGAGTTCTCTTATCTAAATGATTCTTTCAGGTGTACGAATTGTCTCAGGAATGGAACACTTCTTTAACATGACACTGGAAAAATAGAATTTCCTTAGTCGCGTTTCTATGACTTGAAAACTAGTATAGAACCTTTATACTTCTCTCGAGATCAAACCAATTACAAACGTCAATAAATGATTTTAAAATACACCCTCTATTGATCATTGCAAATTGATAGAGTATATTATCATCTTTTGTGGCTTAACTCGGTTATTATAGCACGCGCAAAGACTGCGTGGTCTCTATTTTTGAGTATGAATTTTTCCTGGTTTTTTTTTCATCTTTTCAAACCGTTCTATTTTCAGCGATGGATTGTAACGAATAAAGTAAGGTCAAAGTTTTCAGGATTGTTTATGACTTATTGAAAGCGGTCAAAGCCAAAGCTATCAAATACATGTAAATATTACCTATTATAAGACTAGATTTTGATGCGCGCATCCATTTAACACCTGGATAGTTACGACACCACAAATCCTAAAACATCAAGTACAGTACTTTGTGTGCAAGAAGACCTATTGTCGCTTGAAATCAAGTTGCCAGATGCAAAAAATGTTCAATATGAAACTTGGATTATGGGTACCTTAAAATTATCCAATAACTGCATGGGATATTCAATTTGTAACTTGTGTTTCATAGGGGCGCTGATCAGAGGTGTGCTAATTTCCAAAGCGTACACTTGGATGGAGGGTAAAATTGTGCCTAATATAATCACATGGCCAAGGAACTCGATTGCTTTCCTTCTGATGCAGTTATGCTGCTCTCTATCTTATATATATGTAAGCATATATAAACATATAAACATATAAACAAATATATGTGTCTGCTGCCAAAACGTTTTTTATTCTGGAGCCTGGAAGAGAAGACAATACAACAGCCGGACGTTGGCACGTGCACTGTTATTAGAATATGGTTCACTATCATCAAATGAGATATCACTATTTTAGGTTAAAATATAAGAAGTGGAGAGCTATTTTACATGCAGTCTTTCTTGACATAGGGGGGAAATGCAGGATTATTCGAAGTGGTTTTGTCCGCAGGCATTTCATGTTGTTTGTTGGTGACTCTTGGTGGAGGCAAAGATGTTTTTTATATATGATATTACATATTTCACACATTATTACATATTACATATTACACACATTATTACATATTACATATTACACACATTATTACATATTACATATTACACACATTATTACGTATTACATATTACACACATTATTACATATTACACACATTACATATTTTACATCTTTTTACATCTGAGCTGTTATCAAATCTGTGATGGAGGGATGTAACGACGTCACCAGTTGCAAATGTTTGATATGACATGATTCCAAAGAACTCCCGAGTAAATTTGAAACTGAAAAAAGAAATGGTCCAGTTACTCTGGAATACAAGAGATAACAAGAAAGGTATCGAACTACGGTCCTACTGGTCCATCAAGATCTGTGTAGAATTAGTGAAAAAATTAGTTATACTCAATGCCGAAGAGAATGTTCCATAGTAGTTAATAATATCAGTACATTTATTCGGAGAAAATGTTTTGCATTTTTTGGAATGCCTGTCAGCTTGCAGCTTCTAGTCAACCAAAATCATATGCACACGAAGGAGTATTGGTAAACTCCTGAAATCAATAACCCAAAACATTTGAAAGTAACGTAAGATTTCTATGCAAATGAACACTTTGTTTTAAAAATACATGATGTCCTTCATATTTTTCTAGTCTACATATCTTATTTTAGAATATCTAGGAAACAAGACCCTTAGAATGCCTATCATTATTCTCCCTACTTTATAGGTCAATCAGTAAACGTTGCAGTGTTTTCCCAGTATTTTCCATGCTTACCAATACGGCAAAAAGGTGCCATTATGTAAAGATTGTGCTGATGGTTAAACCGTCCATTTTACAAACCTTTAACCTTGTTCTTCTCTCTGTCTCACGGCCTTATTAGCCTTCTTGTTAATAATGACGTACATTTATTTGGTTTAGGAAGTAGATCAATATTGCACAAGCAAATGATGATATCTTTTGAGGTCACTTAATTCTGTTCATTTTAATGCAGTAGGTATAAACCATGATGGGTAAAAGCTACCTAAGAAAGTCTCACATCAAATGTTCAATCCAGATTTTAATGCTGTGAAGGTCACCACTACCAGATAATGGAGTACTGTTATCGTTTTTCAAGAATGGTACGAGAGTCAAGCTGTCTTTTGGAACACCGTAGTCATTAGATAAGAATTAGTAACATTTCCTTTAGTTGTTTTTGTCGTACACCAAGCTTAAACATGAGCATTTTGCAGGAATTTACGCAAAAAGCGTTTTTTGGATGAAATTAATTGCCAAGGGCCGACAAGTGAAATAAAGAGATATAGTTTTTCCCATCGGGTTTTTATCCCTTTTCTATGCAATTTGCCACAAATTAAATAAAATGGGAAAGAGAAAGTAAAAAGCCTACAAATTTGATTCATTGCTGTTAAGTAAATTATCAAAGATAAAAATGTTTGCCTTCTTTTCATGAAGATGGTTCTCTTGTTACGACTCTAAATCTGTTGATCACGTCCGTTGGGCGTGGTAACCTCTCCATCAAATATTGCCTACTCCGAAGTGTATGATTTCAAATCGTCACAAAATTCTTTAAAAGGTTATTTCACGTCATTATTTTCTATATTTTATTCTTAATTTCAGTTTGGTTTCCTTTTACCAGATTTTTTGGCTGAGTATTTTACTATTCGCATTTTTTTTGTTTTCTGTGCAATCACAGATATTTGTTGATTTTAAAGTAAAGAAATTTCATTTTATACCACAGGTTATTGCAAAGACGATATCGCCAATTGCTACTCGTCAACAGTGGAATTTTACTGACTTCTAAAATTTGAAATAACGGTCTGTGCAGATCACCACAACTTCAATTCCGAATGTTGAGGTCCTTGCAGCAAGGCAAAAATAGCATAAATGTTAAATCAAAAATAGCATAGGAATCAGCCACAAAACCACAATAAGTACAAAACCTAGACCATGGAGCAAGTTTTCAGGCATATCTTTCTCTGTCGGTGTAGCAATGAAACACTTCGTTTGAACCCGGTCAATTACAGCGCTTTCGAGGATAGGCTTTTCGTCAATTGGTGTAAGTTACGGGGACTTAATTAAAATTTAATATACCTAAAAGCCAAATTACTCGTTATTAAAGTTGATTTTACGTGTTTTTAAATTGCCATTCTTTTCTTACAGAACTGACGAATCGCATTATTAGGATGCACTGTACAGGTGAAAAGGAAAATGTAGGAGTAAAAGAAAAAGTGGTTAAGATACAAAGGATGCTAGACGGTAAGATAATACACGAATTAAAAGTATAAATATCAATGTATTACTTTGGTTGTTCTTCGGTAAGAATCCTCTGCTTTATAAACAACGATGAGCATAGCACTATTTGATAAATTGCCGCTAATATACTTTTTACTACTAAAGTTTACTTGATCTTTTTCTTTTGGTAGTGAAAGACATCACGTTTTCGTATTCTAAGGAATAAATGACATTGAATATTGAAATGGTATGAAATCGTGCAAAAGACCTGGTGGGGTGATATCCATTCTGAGAACAGTTATGAACTTAATGAAATGTTACTCTTTGTCACGCATTATTTCAGTGAAATTTCTAAGCGTTCTCCCAACCCTTTTCACCAAATGCTCACGAGACATACACTTTTTTAAAATCATCTTCTTAATCCTTATGTTCTTGAGTACTTCACGAGCGACAACTTAAAATTCTAACTTTTCATCTAAATTTGAAGCAATAAGTCTTTAGATTGAAAATAACGTATCATTTAGTGGGGCTTTATCCCATTGCTGCTTCCGTTGTTTCAGAATTTGAGCGCGGTAGAAACCTACTTTGTTACTGGTCAATTGCTTCTTATTTTAGCACATTCTTTGCCGAAGAGGATTAGAAACAGTCCATGGTTAATCAGCAGGGTCATTTATATAATCTTTATCATGACTTTGATTTTCCATAGGATTCCAACTTTTACAAAACAGTTTTTATACTCAAAGACATTTTTGGAAACTGTTCCCAAGTTAGTGCAAAACACATGATAACTGTATTTTTTAGAGCAAAGATGATCTGTCTCTTTAGTCTTGTATTACCTTTTTCATTACAACTGGAATTTCTCTATCCTTTGGGGCTCATCGACAGCATCTTATCATTTTGTGAAACATGAAGCCAGTTTATTTTACTGATTATCGATCAGTTTAATCTTAATAACAATGAGATCCTTAAGTTGCTTTCATGATAAAACTGCTTTGTCTTATGATTACTAGTTTGAAAATTGGGTACTGCTATTAAGCATACTGTGAGACAATAAAAATGAGAAGATATATTTGATATTTCTGGAAAATTTTTTATGCTTCACTCTGATGCTTCAAAACTTCATTTAGCATATTTTGTACTTTTTATACACTCTGTGGATAGGTTATCTTTGGATACTTGACATCTTGTGAACTTACTTTTGACAAGTACAATCCCTACTTCTTTCGATGACCATATAAAAGGACTTCACTTAGCTCAGACTCCTTCTTGTGATCAGTTTATGACTGTAAGCTTAAGCTAATGTTCTTATTACAAATTGTTCGACCGCAGTCGACGGCGACCCGAATCCCCCCTTTTGGTATGGCTTCTGCCCGAAGGGAGGGCTCTTCCTTGTGAATTAAACAACAGTATGAACTGGTTCCCATTTGCCGACTCCGGGAGGATGACCCACTGGGTTGGCAGTAAGCTTGATGGCTCAGTTTAAATATTGATGAAACAGGCAAATTTTCAAATTAATGTTCGCCGATTGATGTTCTTAGATGGTGCAATTTTACGTTTAGTTTAACAAACCAATTCTATAACCTGCAATATCCTGCAACAAAGTCACCTTCTTATGGCTCACGAAAAATTTGATCGTCTACTGATAAAGTATTTATGAAACTCAGCACAAAGAAAAAAGTTATTTTAAGATAGATGTTCAAGGGTAAATACAAGGAGTGTTATATGACTGGAATAAGGAAGATGAAATAATTAAGCCATTTAACGTAAACGTTCTTCACTACATAGGAATATTTTGAAATGATTCTCTTCTCATGAAATTGTTTACTTTTACTAAGATTAAATTATAATAAATAAATTAGCAAAGTAGTGCTCCCATAACGGCCATTTTTAGATATAATAATCCTCAAAGGAAGTTTTGCTTTTTTGGGGGATGGGTGCTGTTTGAAGAACAAGAGGTATCGTTTATCAGTAAATACTTTATTTACACTATTTACACAAGCCACTGTCTTACCATAGATGTATTCAAGCCTGGGAAAACATGGGTTAAACAAAATGATTATTGCGGAGAATGGTCCCCTTCTCCATTATGCACACTATGCGGTGGGAAAGTTTGACGTCACGATTTGATAAAGTTTGAATTACGGAAAAAGTACGCAACTTTCATGTTGCCCTATTAGTAAGAAAGTTAATGGCCAAAATTGGCAGTGTTGCCCTTTTCAAACTCCGAGATATCAGCTTTCAAAGTCTTAAATCTCTCTAGCAAAACCTTGTTTTTGATGCCGGTTTCTAACGTAAGGAACCAGGGAATGTTAACAGAGTTTCGACCAGAGATTTTTGAAATTCAAACGCCTCTTAGTTTAAACATTATATACACTACAGGTCTAGCATTTTGGGAAACAACCTTTTCCGAGGAGACTTTTAGATATCTGGAGTAAAGTCTTTTTCCAAAATGTGTGATTTGTGACGTCATCACTTTTCCTCCGCATATTTTTAGAGAAGGCTATGGATCAATATTGGCGTGAAAACAATGTAAACGGAAAATGGCACTTTTAAGCCAAAGTGAGGATATTCTTTCCCATACGGGTAGTGCCAGTAAAGTTATAGGCAAACTATTTGACCAACAATCAAAGCTTCCTTTCACGTCATGGAGTAAATTGAGCGATGGATATTACGTGATTTATCTTTTTGGAAGAATTCACCACAATTATCATATATAGTCATACTGATTCATAATCGTATTGGAAAACACTACGTTGGCTGAATTAATTCGTTTTAATCTTTTTCAAAAAGAGTATTTTTTATTGTGTTCCAGACCTGTTTTGTTTTTATTATGCGTTGTATTTCTGTTTGCTTCGCTGTCTTATAAGATTGTTCCTTCTTGTATAGAAGCACGCGGTTTAAGATTGATGAACTGACCTTTTTGGTGTTCTAAATCAATATTTGTACTACTAACACTAAGGAGCGGAACCAGTAAGAACTCCCTGAATTTATTATGTCATTGTAGGTATAATACACTTAATTATGCAACAACCCAAATTCATCACCTCACAGGAAATTTTGCCGTTATTTTCAGAGCTCCCTCGAGGTTTTCAGCTTTCTTCCACCCTGTTGAGAGATACTAAATATCAGTTTGGATACGCAGACATAGAATAATTGTGAAGCAAGGTTGACTAGTAAAAAATTGAAGAGATAACTCCGATCAAATAATTGGTGTCAGTATGTCTTGAGATCAGTGGCGGTTTTGGAGGGTGCGGGGCCGAAAAATGTTTGCGGGACCTATGACGTCATGTATTGCAATAGAGTTTAGACATTATCGTCCTACAGATGTCCCGGAGATACCGTATTGCCTCCAATGGGTTAAGTTTCAAGTTATCAATTTTCTCCCTACAGAGTAATATGGGCAGTTAAACACATACAATCTTCTCAACATATAAAACCGGGGCCGCTGGAGGTGCGGGGCCTCGGGCCATGGCCCTGTCGGCCTCCCCTAAAGCCGCCACTGCTTGCGATCCTTCATCTACATAACGTAGCTTCGTGTTCTTATCACAGTTGCGCAGGCGTAGACACAACAAGTTACACCTACACTATATAAGCAAGCAAAGGCATCCACTAATCGGAATATTGAAATATGCTTTCTTTGGCTCTTATAGTCAGATAAACTATCAATTAAAGTACTACACGTTTCTGGAGTCAACCGAAAGAATGCGAATAATTGCCATTCTCTCAATAGTACTCATTTTCTTCACAGGTGAAATCAAAATGCTTCGCAAATTAAAAGATTACTTTCGCATTTCAAAACACGTTGTCGAGAACATGAAAACTTAAAATTTCCATTGTTAACTGAGCTGTCTGTACACATATTTTCACTGTTCAGGTTAAGGCGATCCTGAATTTTTAGCGAGTCTTTGAGTTTAGTTTACAGAGATCAATAACGCCCCTTGTATAGATGGATTATCATTTCGCCGATGGCGCCAAGTATCTATCTCGCTCTCATCTTGATTGAGATTACATGAGCTCTGTCAGAGACCACAAGCACAATTGTAGCCCGGATAACTGGGTAACTGACCAAGATTTTAAGGGTCTCGGTCGAGCGAGATGTCACGTAGCAGCAGGTATCTCGGATAAAGGAGGAATTCCTGGATAGTAATTAAATCTTATTGGCGAAAGGTAAATAATGCAATGTACCGGAAGTCATCACACCGTTGAAATGGGGCCTATCTAGTGGAGACTCAGAGACGGACGGACGGACGGACAGACAGACGGACCAGGTTTTCTACTATGAGTAATAAGCGTCTATGGTAATAAGTAACATGCGCAATTGGGGTGATACCATTCTAATGGAATAATGTGCCAAGGTCTTATTGACATTGTCTTTAGAACGAGCAGACGTTACGGCCTTACGTTAACTCTATGCATGCTGGAGCTTTTTGCCTGACTGTTAGGGGTGATAAGTATGCCCTCCGCCATATTAGTCCTAACCGACTCTGCACATATTAATTAATTAAAGGGCAAATAAAGTAATTCTTGCCCTTATGTTTAAAGGAACTTTCACGCCGATTTTAAAACTGTTTGTTTTAGTTTAATCCGACGCGTACTTTGTGAGATATTCAACTTCAAAGTACGAAATGCTTCAACAGTAAACGCGGTCAAACCACTCGGGTCCAAATCCCAGTGACGTAAAGTCGTGGACATGGTTTCCCTACAAAAGTCCTCTTTTCGAAAAGTTCATTTTTGGCGCACAAAAAGCATATTGTCAGGAGAAGGATAACGATGACTGTATTTAAAGATTCTTATGGTATTTTGATCTATATCACAACAGAGATTATATAGGATCACAACATGTAATCCTTTTTGACCGAAGATAGTTTTTGCTAATTTAAACTGTGTGATACTAGCGGTTATCAGACACGTTCAGATCATAGTTATCAAGGAGATATTGCCTTAGGGAGGGCACGAGCTATAAGTGGATTTTAGATGTAGCGTGGCTTGGGTTAGGGTGCGGTGTGTGGTATAAATCTTTCGAAATCGAACCGTAAACCGTAAACCAATTATTGTATATCTTACGTCATGGATAGCAAATCTCAATTACTTGAAATAATCAGTTAAGCATATTGATGATGATGATGATCATGATGAATAATTAGTTAAGCATATTGATGATGATGGTGATAATCATGATGAATAATAAGTTAAGCATATTGATGATGATGGTGATGATCATGATGAATAATTAGTTAGGCATATTGATAATGATGATGATCATGATGAATAATTAGTTAAGCATATTGATGATAATGATGATCATGATGAATAATTAGTTAAGCATATTGATGATGATGGTGATAATCATGATGAATAATAAGTTAAGCAT
>JAAAKL020016876.1:0-10847 GCA_010016065.2 Carybdea cf. marsupialis auct. non (Linnaeus, 1758) | reverse complement strand
GTGAACCATTGCCTTTTACAATCGAGAAAAGACTACAAACAAATATTAACCTAATCCATTACGAGAGATTGAAAGAGGATCTTGCACAGCATCCCTGAGCTGCTGTAATGGATGCGTAGACTGTTGTTATTTCACTTTACTTGAAACACCCCATTTTGACATTGATAGAGCTCTGTGGTAGGTAGTTTTCAAGGAAATGAAAATGACAATTTAATCAACTAAAAGGTTAATGCTTTAAAGATGCAGGCCTACATCATAAGAAATGGCTTGATAAGCTGAAGAAGAAAATATCACTCATTTTCAGTTTGAGGCAGTTACTGGGTAAGGGAATTTGGGTGGGATGGGAAGACGTCAAATTGTTTGCATAAAATTTCATTAGGTGAAAATGGCTTCTCACTGTATTTTGCTGATTATTGAATGAAAATGATATCTCTTGTGATCTTTTTCTCTACTGCAATTATTTGTCTTTGTACTCTTTTAACAAGACAATTCTCTTCCACAGTGTGACATTATTCAAAACAACCAGCCAAGATGTTTGAGGCAAGAATGATCCAAGGTAGCAACTTCAAGAAAATCATTGAAGCCATGAAAGATCTGGCAACCGACTTGAACTTTGACTGTTCTAATGATGGAATCAGCTGTCAAGGCATGGACCCAAGTCATGTCAGTCTTGTGTCACTCCTCCTGAGAGCAGATGGATTTGACCCATTTCGTTGTGACAGAGACCTGACCCTTGGCATCAATATGAGCAAGTATGTTGAGGAACACTATAGTGTTATAATATGTCATCATAACATCTGGTAACCATTTTCTTTATGACAGCACTGTAAGCACATCATTAGCTTTTGCTGTAAGACACCTTGTTTCCCTATAAGTTACCATCCAAAAGGATTTCGATGTTGTGATATTTGGTGATGATAGAGTACATTTTTATTATATTAACCTTGTCCTCCATTCTACAGTGGGCATTGGTCACATCATTAAAGCCGTCCTGTCATGGGAATGGTCTATGAGGGCTGGGTGGGTAACGTCCATGTACATGAGAACTGCTCTAGTCCCTTACAAGGGAAGTGCACAGCATGAATGCAGGAAATAAAATTATTTTTCAATTCTATAGTAGTTTCAATTTTATCTGAATTTTTCAATTACAGCCTTTCCAAGATCTTAAAATGCGCTGGCAATGATGACACATTAACAATAAAATCTGAGGACAATCCAGACACACTGACACTGACATTTGAAAGCCCTAGTAAGTAATGTTTTCATTCTGTTTTTGTTGTTTTCCTGAAATGGAATTCAATGGTAGTGTAAGGTTGGCACATTATAGCTGAAAATATACTTCTGGATCCACCTGTGGATTACAGGTGTTAAGTTTAGGTGTAGGTGTAAAATTTTATCAAGTTTTATTAATTTCTGCTGTTGGGGTTGACAGCTCAGTTGTTGGAGTCAACAAATAAGGAAATCTGTGGGCTGTACTCTTGTAACCGAACAAATACAGAAGTTGTTCCAAGTAACCACTAGCTTCAAATATGTCATCTAGTTTTGTTGGGCAAATATTCTTGCTGCTGGGTTTTATATACAGTTAGCATAAGATTATATTGCTCAGTATAAAAACCTGTCAGGTTTGAATGTTGAATAGCTGGTTTTATTTGTTGTGTTTTTTGAATGGTACTCAGTCACTGTTTAAATTTTCCCCCATACTTCTTTTCGATAGCATAGATACTTTCACACTAGACTTGCAATAATTATTTCTTCTACAGACCAAGAGAAAATATCAGCATATGAAATCAAATTGATGGATATTGACAGTGAACATCTTGGAATTCCAGTATGTTGTTTATTCTCTAAAAAGCATGCTGTACTAGTAATTGTGTAAAACCATGTTCTTTACAAACAAAACTCCACTCTTTGTGACTTTCCATATTTAATCCATCATTGTAACATTGAAACATATATACTTGATAGTTGTTTCGTCCAGACTTGCTGATACTGTGGGGTATACTCGCACATTTTGCAGAAAGTGTTATTTAATGTCTAAGAGTTAAAATTGTCAAGATGAATTATCTAGCAATCAAAGAGAGTCACATTTTTTAGTACTGCCATGGGTCATGCAAAAGGCATATATGTTCTAACAAGGAGGGTGTTGCCCAAAGGTATATGACAGTGTAGTGGGGGCAGGGGAAGGGGCCAAATGTATTTATGCTTTGAAAAAAGAATATAAACAGAATTTTAGATTTCTACTCTTATGTATATGTATATGTAACATAGTACATTATTTTATTCTTTTGTTTGCTACTTGGGAACATGGGGGGTTAAAATTTTATCTAAAGTGTATGGTTGGGAGGGGCTCTAAGCAAAATGTATATGAATATACAAGATATAAGGGGAAAATAGTCATGCATACTTGTTGAAGGACCCCCAAGACATGATGGAGGACTTTCTTGAACATCCAGAATTTTATTGGTATTGTGATGCTTGCTTGTACAAAAGGTCACTGCAGTTTTATTGCAAGGATTAGATCAAATACTCATGTACTTTGATGGCTTTGATAGGAGATTAGGTAATACTAGACCAGGTTGCAATCTTCCACCAAACTGGTATCTTTTTGAGATATTGTCTGTTGTTTGTAGGGGAAAAGATAGCATATAGGATAGCAATAGAGATAGCATTAATTTATTTCTCATTATTTTAATAGCATGTTATTTACTTCATCTTGATTATATTACACCATTTTTTTGCCCAAAGGAACAAGACCATGATGTAATTGTCAGAATGCCTTCTGCTGAATTTCAAAGGATATGCAGGGACCTCTCCCTCATTGGTGACACAGGTATAAACAACTGACATCCTCCGTTTTTCTTTCTTTGTGGCAGATTCATTCAAAGGGATAACTTCATGCATTTTTGGGTTCCATTGCTTGGTCCTGATATGCGTGTTTCAAGGACAATTCCCAATTTTCGTAATTGCTTCTCCTTCCAATTCCCAAACTAGGATAGTTGGCCTTCCCTCATAGACAAATCCTAACTTAAGCAGTTGGGCCCTTGAATTCTCTTGTGCATTTTATCTAAATATCATCTATCATTGGCTTCTCCAGGCCTTTTAAAAAAGGGGGTGCTGTTCTTTTGTGTGCATCCTTTGTTTCCAAGGGTTTTTTATTTCCTAGAGCACTTCTGAGAAGGCCAATAGCTTATTTTCATTTGTAAATATGTGCATAATTGCTCCTTGTTACTAAAATGTTAAAGGGTAGGCCTACCATGATTGATTAAACAAGCTGTTCTTTGTGCATTTGTCATAATGCAGTGAAATTTAAGCAGCTGACACAAGGGAGTATAGACATGAAGGTATTTACTTCAACCATCTCTATGGTAACACCATTTCTTGCAGATGAGTGGGTTCAGTCGCGGGTTCCACTAGTTCTTCTTAGTTAGTCCATTCTTTTTTCTGCAGGTGTATTTTCATAAAATAGGGAGAGGGGTCATAATCAAGTGCTATGAAGGTGATTTTCTCAAGCATTTTCAGTCTTTTTGGGATCATGAAAATATCATAAAATGGGGGTTCATTACTCCTTGAAAATGGGGGTGAAAACTCTGAAAAATTACAATTTTACCCCAACTACAATTAGGTGCGAAAGAGTGCCAATATGAATGATATAGAGGATATAGAAATGATCCTCTGATAAATATCATACTTGGATTGGCACAACTAGTCTCCCAGTGACAAGTGGAATAACAGTTGCACTTCATGTTTCCTTGCACCCTCTAAGATATATAGATTGCCCATCCCAGTAATTTTTGCACAAATAGCCCTCTGTCTTGTACCTGTGGCGCTTTGGTAATTTAAACTAATATTTTGTCATTATATGACATAGTTCATGCTGCTCTGTTACAGTTGTCATCTCATGCACGAAGGACGGCGTTCGATTTCAATGTTCTGGTTCACTGGGCACTGGTAATATAACACTCCGACAAAATGCAAGCATCGACAAAGAAGAGGATCAAGTCACTATTGAACTGAATGAAGCAGTGACACAAACGTATGCCATCAAATTTCTGAACCATTTCACAAAGGTATGACTTGCTTTTCTAGTAATTTTAACTCAGTATGCAGAAAGTCGTGTCACAGAACAGCAGTTTTGGAAACAGGATGATCTGACTCTAGATATCTTAAGGCAATCTTGGAATAGTATGTTTCCCAAAATACCAGACATGTACTGAATATAGTGTTTAAACTGGAAGAGTTTGAATCTCAAAAATTTTTGTTCAACACTCTGTTAAGATTCCTTGCGTTAGGAACCAGCATCAAATAATGTTTTGTTGGAGAGATTCAAAAATTTGAAAGCTGATATCTCGGTGTTGGGAAAGGACAACACTCAATTTTGGCCATTGAAATACTTACTAATAAGGCGATATGAAAGTTGAGTATTTTTTTTCCATCATTCAAACATTTTCAAAATTGTGATGCCACACTTTTCCTCCTCATTAATCAAATCTGTTGCTATGGAAATCTTCCCTGCCTTCTGAAACGTGGTGCATGCTGATCAGGGAATTATTTTTAAAGTTCATTGTATGGGCTTGATCAGACTTGCTATTAGGTTTAAAGTTAGGGTTATTTGTGTCGACTTAACATGTATATCACCACATCTGAAACAGGCTAGTGGTTGGTGGGAAAAGCGGGTGATCTTGATTAGCTCCCTTGCGATGTAGTGTAGAAGCGTATGTATTTAAGATTAAGTGAACAGGTGATTTTGTCTCAATTATTTTATTGGATTCCTTCGCATATCTCACAAACAAACGCTGTTTCCATCACCATTTTCTTTTTACCACTTAGGCAACACCAGTATCACCAACAGTGGTACTTTCCATCTGCAAGGACTCACCGCTACAAGTTGAATACAAATTAGGAGAACTGGGACAACTGAGGTGAGTTTTCTTGAGGTTGCCTTGTGGTCAGCCAGTCTATTTATTCATCCCACTCTCGTAGAAGGTAACTGTATTTCTGGCTGGATGTAATATTCTCCAATTAACATTACATTCGGCCTGTAGCTGGCAGTGTGTTATGAAATATTGAATTATTTTGAGAAGTTTGAAGAATATAAAAGATTAAATACTGGTGCACACATTTTGCTACTTCAAACAATTTTTGGGCAATGACCAAAAAATGATATATTTTTGTAAAAAGGTGCAATAGGTGAAACAAGCTCCTACTGTGTGTACATGTTCATTTTATGTTTAATAAGTGGTATGAGGATATACTCATTAGTAATTGTCATGGTAAGCATTTAACATAAGGTTTATATTTTGAAGCACCAAAATACGAAATAAACAAGATGTCTTTCTTTCACTTTGTTGGAAACATTCTTGTAAAAACATGCATACAAGTTGTACAATTTGCCTTGTAGAAATGCTTGAGGCTGGAGGAAGAAGGCAAAGTTTGCTTTTGCGCATTGAAGGGAAATTTGCAAGCCGAGGGGATTAGCCCAGTGCTACCTATCCAGCCTTGGGAATTAGCCCAATGCTACCTATCCAGCCTTAGAAATTAGCCCAATGCTACCAATCAAGCCTGAGATTAGCCCAGTGCAGCCTTGGAAATTAGCCCAATGCTACTTATCAACCTTTAGAAATTAGCCCAATGCCACCTATTGAGCCTTAGAAATTAGCCCAATGCTACCAATCAAGCCTGAGATTAGCCCAGTGCAGCCTTGGAAATTAGTCCAGTGCAGCCTTGGAAATTAGCCCAATGCTACCTATCAAGCCTTAGAAATTAGCCCAATGCTACTTATCAACCTTTAGAAATTAGCCCAATGCTACCTATACAGCCTTGGAAATTAGCCCAATGCTACCTATCTAGCCTTAGAAATTAGCCCAATGCTACCGTTTAAACCTTAGAAATTAGCCCAATGCTACCATTTAAACCTTAGAAGTTAGCCTAATGCTACCATTTAAACCTTAGAAATTAGCCCAATGCTACTTATCTATACTGATCTCTAAAATTAGTTTAAAATTTTGTCTGAAACAGCTTTCATTTGCTATTATTAACCGCATACCGTTATTTGGGTATCGCTTTTTCTAGAAAATTAAACAAGGAATTTCAACTTGTGCTCATAGCTCTCCAGCTTCGAATGTCTGGGTAACTTAAGGGTTGTGTACGTCACATTATCGCTCTGCAAGGTATTTTGTATGCGATGTTCATGCTTTCGTAGCCTTTCGTCGTTATTGTATTGAAACAACTTCACTCTATTGTTCATTCTCGTAGATTTTTCCTTGCACCAAAAATCGATGAAGACGAAAGTGCCCAGCAAAATAGCGAAGAATAAAGATGGACTGATTAATAAATGGAAGGAAAAAATGACCCTCTGACTGCAAATAGGGCGAATCAAGTTTACAAGCGTCCCTGGCAGGCTGTAAATCTTGAGTGTACATTATCAAACACGCGACAGATTCTGTGTATTCGATCCAGGAAGGCTGTTTTTTGTGGGTAGTCATGCTGTTGCCAACATACCTGCCCAAATGTATGCTCTATTGTAAGTTCCGAGAACAGGCCTCTCATTTTATTGGCATGACAACGCAATAGCAGATTACCTTGTTTATATGCACTTTTATTATATGTCTAGAATGTAGTGTATTGGTATGTTTTGTTGACACTTGCGTCAGTATGTCAGCTAGGGAGGTACTAACGTTAGAACATTATAACATGACGTTTCAATTGCTTCACCATGTAAATAGAACGAAACTAAGATGGCTGTAATTGTTAGCGTGCAGGGATAAAATGATATTAGATAACGAACCTTGGTGTTTGATCCATTTGTCTCAAGTAAGTCCTATTTTCCTAAGTAAGTCATTGAGGTACGTCGTTAGTTTTTTCTCTGCGAATTTTGTTAAACGTCGGCTACTGTGCGTCACAAAAACGTCTCTAGCAAATAGAAATGGTACACAGCGAAAGCGTTTCGACACTTTATCGTTACAAACTGAAATTTTAGAAGTACTGCAAGATGGTTTACAGAAAATGAGAATTGCACATCTTCCCCTCCATCCTCCATAACAAGTTTAATAGCCTCAGTGCAACTACAATGCAACGAATTCAGAGATACGAACAAACTTTTATGCAAAATATCAGTATCATGAAACGACAACGCAACAGCTTAAAAAAGACAAACTACTTGAAATGTTTTCTATATTAATTGGCCGGGGGAGGGGTTGCAATTAATTAGCGGAGGGGGTGTCTATTAGAAACCAGAGAGTACAGTGAGGAGCTAATAGAAACTTGGAAGAAAGAATGTAAATGACGCAGGTGGCTGCACTCTTGGTACGCGGGGGAAAATACAAGCAATTTAATATTGTAGAAGACGGAAGGACGTGTCCAACTTTTTAATATTTAGATTACACCATAACTGCATTTTGTCTTGACTTTTCAAACTCTGACCTTCTCCCTTGAATTTTCAAGTTTTTTCTTGGTCTAGCCTATTAGCTTTGCTCCATTTTCGGAAAGGCTTGCATGTTAATAACAATTATCTTGAATACATAATACGTACCATCAACAAGGATAAAGATGTATATATTTTTTACTTTTAGGTTTACAATGAAAGCGCTTGAATCCCACAACTGACAGTTACTCACTCTTTCAGGAGAGAAATTTCTCAAGCCAAAACTTACAAAATTGTCATTATAGCTTTTGAGAATCATCGATTTTAAGTGCAATTAAACTAGAAAGATTTCAGGAGTGTTTTAGTCATCTTTGGTTAAACCTATGGCTTGTAGATAGCGGAATTATTAAGAATTATTAGGTTTACAATGAAAGCGCTTGGATCTCATAACTGAAAGTTACTCACTCTTTCAGGAGAGAAATTTCTCAAGCCAGAACTTACAAAATTTTCAATGTAACTTTTGAGAATCATCGATTTTAAGTGCAATTAAACTGAGAAGATTTCAGGAGTGTTTTAGTCATCTTTGGTTAAACCTATGGCTTGTAGATAGCAGAATTATTTTCTCCAAGCCCATTCTGAATGTTTTCACGAGAAAAAGCATGAAAAATATAATCATGAGAAAAAAAGGCCTGGTTCAGACCCAAACTTTTCATGTACTGTACCAATTACGGATAAAGGCGATTTTCACGCTACAAGTGACATTCCACGTGCCACTTGTCACAAGGAAATGAACCCAAATATATGTAAATGGCTTCTTTAACGGACGTGCAGCTTGCATGCCAGTGGATGATCGGATCAGACAATTTTTTCACACCGTGGCACGTGGAATCCTTGCATCTAGTCCTTTGGATTGGATCACGCGTAGTATCTGACAATCATGTCAAAGAGAACTAGGGGCAATTCTAGAGACTCTGGGTAAATTTCGATAAAAACGGGTGAAATTATGATGTCAATAACGTTGACGATTGAGTCGTTAAAAGTCGCGCGTCGTAATATATGTCTTGGCCATTAAATTCGCCTTAATGACAGCAGAATGATACAGCTACAAAAGGAAAATTCAGAGTTCAGAAAATTCATCACCTATTTGGTGTTTCAGGGGCTCTCATTCAAAACTTTATAAAGAAAAGTAACTTCTTACATCAGACAAATAAGCAGTTTCTCCAGAACCCACTGATCTGTGGTAATTGTTGTCTGCCCGTAAGATTGTGGCTTCTGAAAGGCGAAGTTATGAAAAGTCTCTTTTCCTTCTACGGTAAAACTGATAGAACTTGTCTGGATGCTGTGCAAATTGCTAACAGACAGACAGAAGCGTTGTGAAATTCAGCATCGTTTGTCAGATAGGGATGTGACCAAGAAATCCTCTTGCGTTTCCTCCTTTCCACTGTAATTCTTATCAGAGAAATGACAGTGTCTTTCTCAACCGACGAGCGCATCTTTCTATTGAGTAATAAAATGGATTTATGTGGTATGAAATTTGCCACTTCGGTCTGAAATCACCCTTTAGCGTGGTACATGCGACGTGGCATTTCGGCGTGACATATGCAACGTGCAAATTCAATCTGAATGCCACCTTAATGTTCTTTTTTTATACCATAAGCGTTGTAACGTGACTCCATTTGTAACAAAGCAAACATCAGTGAAAGAATATTCTAACGCTTGCCTACTCAGTTGATGCCATTGTTGGTAGATTTTTATCATGTCTTGAGTCGTAGTCTTTTTCTGAGCTACGTTTCGCGAGTTACTTCTCCCATCTTCAGGCTGCTGGGTTCTGAACTGCTTCGCTGCTTAGTGCTGTTTGGTTGCGGACTTACGAAGAAGTGGGTATCGAACTTGGTTGAGGAGTGGCGCGATGTTGATTTTGTGTTTGTTGCGTTTTCTCTGTTAGTGCTGGTAGCCATATGTGTGGTAGGTTGTAGGATATATTATGTAGGATGTGGTGTTGGTGTTGTAGGGAATGAATGGTTTCTTTGATTTTCCTAGTCGTAGTTTTAACTTCTCTGTCTAGGATCTCGCTGTTTCCCCAATCAAAGGCGTGGTCATTTTCCAAGCAGTGTTCTGCAATCTCGTGACTCTTTACTTCTCCTCTTTCGACGGCTTTCTTGTATTCTTTTTCCCTCTGACGTAACGATCTTTTGGACTCGCCTATGTATGTTGCTGTCCGAGCGAGTCCAACCAAGTTCGATCCCCACTTTCGTAAGTCTGCAACCAAACAGCATAAAGCAGCGAAGCAGTTCAGAACCCAGCAGCCTGAAGATGGGAGAAGAACCTCTCGAAGCGTAGCTCAGAGGAAGACTACGACTCAAGACATTACAAACATCTACCATTATTTAGTGGAAGAGTTCATGTCCAGTCGAAGCAATGGATGTTGCAGAATTTACCACTGATCTCTGACAAGCACTGGAAACAGCATCTTCCGTCTCAAAGTGAGGTCAGTCGTATGACGCCATTACAGTCCTCATGAAAGAAAGCCTATAAACAATGTTATGTAACACGGCGGACATTCCCACGCTATTTTAACTAATGGGGGCCAGTACTCATGACTACACTTCTTCGCTGTTGGAAAAAAATGGGAAGCTCGGTCCAGTCTTTTAGGAGATCAAGTGATATTAACACGCTATTTCTTAGAATGTAGAGTTTACCAAATCGTATCTCTAAAAACATTAATCTAAGCTATGAATTTGGTTAGGCACATATACAGCTCGACGTCTCAATCAAAATCTCACTCATGCAACTAGTTCGGTTAGCTTTAACAACTGGGTCGACCTTGATAAAAAGCACAGAACCAAATTGATTCAGACATCGTGATTTTCATGAACGTAGTTTACATTATTAAGTTGGTCACAAGAAAAGGCATATAGTCACGCGTTTATGCTGAAAATAATTGCGCAATGCACACCAAAATCATCGTTGAACATCACCAGAACTAAGGGACAGATATTAAAACGAAAGGAAGAAATGCGAGTTTCTTAATGAAATTTTATTTTCCTGACTATAATTTTCTTATATGAAATCATATATAAACATCATTCGAGATGAGATACATCGCTGCAACAACCTGAAAATGTGTAGGAAGTCAGCCACAAATGGATGCAGTGACTTATTTAGGCAGCAATTTCCTCACGGATATTTCTGCTCATTTAAATGGTTGTTTTGATGATTCTCATCCGGAGGGGAAAAACAACTGCTTTCCTTGAGAAAGAGCAACAATTCATCAAGTTTTTACTTAAAAACAAAAAAAAAATCAAATAAAAA
This sequence comes from Carybdea cf. marsupialis auct. non (Linnaeus, 1758), assembly GCA_010016065.2. Taxonomy (NCBI): domain Eukaryota; kingdom Metazoa; phylum Cnidaria; class Cubozoa; order Carybdeida; family Carybdeidae; genus Carybdea; species Carybdea cf. marsupialis auct. non (Linnaeus, 1758). The sequence goes on along the minus strand of JAAAKL020016876.1, from coordinate 175 downwards.
CTAAAACTAGTCATCCTTTGATGCATTGCACTTGCCTCCTTAGACTTGACGGGATCTAACCAAGTCGATTGTCAAGTTTGAGTGCGCAAAGGAATGAATGTTGTGTTTGTATGGGTCCCTTTAGAATTCGATATCAAGACAAAATAGACAGACAACCATCTTGGATAAACTTCAG
>JAAAKL020016875.1:0-10847 GCA_010016065.2 Carybdea cf. marsupialis auct. non (Linnaeus, 1758) | reverse complement strand
CCAAGAGTACCCGTGTAAACGCAAGCCGTATCTTTACCAATTTGGGAACGGATCCGTTCCCGTATAAACGGGGTCTATGAGTTAAATACGAGAAATCGTCACTTGCAGAAACAGCTGTTCATAAAAAGATCAATGTAAATTTACTCTTCAAACAGATCGCTGTCTCTCAAATCTATAAAAAGATTACATGCTGTCAAATTTACAAATTTTTGTCATCGGTTGATGTTTTTCGGAATTTTTTCTCCTCTATGGTGCTTCTTTAACTTTTCGGTCATTCGTCTTCTATTTGAGGTGTTTCCACTCTTGGGCCGTTAATCTAGTGCTCCTTAATAGAGTTACCGCCGGGATTTGGTTGATCTGATATTTTCCGTCAGGTTTTCGCTGCGTTCTATGCTCGTTAACAACTTCCTCCAGTATTAGCAATCAGTGCAGCAATGGAATGATTTAGAGGTGACTGTAGTAACTTTCGTGGACAACCAAGGAACGCTTTATGTCTTTGATAGATTGGCACCCTGAAGGGAGTAAAAAGGCTGATTTACCTACAGATATTCCAAGGCATACGGAGATCACATCGTCACAGCAGCAATCATAACCGGCAACATAGAATTAACCTTTCCTGATTTTCATGATTTTCTGCAACTTGAAATTCATTTTTCTTTACAATCACTAACAACATGAAGACCAGCATGGTTTCGCTAGAATGCCAACAGCCTCTTCCTTTCATTTCCGCTTTTGAATGCAACACTGACAACACATATGAGACACTGGGGGTGGGGGGTGGGAGTAGTACTATGTGAAAAATAAAAGGGTTAAAATACGGAGTAAACACCAAAAGCTTTTTCCACCTTCGGCTACTTTTACAGTTAATCAACATGATTATTGATACAAGTGTTTACTAAGATGTCTATTGAATACCGATATGTCCGGCATTGCAAAATCTGTTGGCAACCTCATATGAGAGTCGTGTGTAAACATCTTGGAAACGGTTGGTAGCTCTCTCATCACTTCCATTCATGCAAACAACGATAAGGATTTTATTGGAAGTTGTCAAATGAACATATATGGTACAGACACGGATTCCTGGACAGAATCTTGCGGCTTCACCTATTTTTACACATATCTTCCGTGATCTTTACGCAGTCCCTCAAATTTCTCCGTAATTTTGCCGTAATGAATGTGATAAGATGCGTCTATTCTTGCTTCCGCGAGGAGCATACAAAGGTTAAGACTACAGGTGAGAAACTGAAATTAAGGAGATTATTATCACAAAAACGAGTGTAAAAGTGGCCACATATCATTTGCCCAACCCTGCCACTCTGGGGTGGTTTATCCCTGCAACCTTACTAATAGGCCTAAACGACAGTGATCTCGGGGGCTATTCGTGTTGCAAATGTCGAGTAAACTAGACTCAGGTCTTTTAACACGGGTAACCAAACCTTTTCACCACAATTATGACCCACGAAATCTGATACAAATCCGAGATACTTTTGTTTCTCTCTCCAACACAAAGTACAAATATTACGACATATTTATAACAGCAAGTGTGCATTAACATGATTATGGAAAGAAAATTGGTACTCAGTTAGTAGTGTACATAAATCAACATACATCAAGTGAATATAGAGCTACATCTTGCTGGTAAACAAAATGTGAGAGGTTATTTATCATGCAAAATGGACGAATATAATCAATAAACAGCTTACAGTGAATTAACAGTTCCTGTTTACGCCAGCTAAAAGGATCCGTTGAATAAAACGCGACGTTCAATTAGAAGAAAAGCTGGCATACGAAACTGTAAACGATAAATACACAAGTCTTGTAGCTAGAAGGAAGTGATTCGCCATTGTGATATAAAACCAAGAGTTGGAAAGTCAGATATTTTATGAATCGTTCACTTGATACACCATAAAATACATATACATTTTTACGGTTTAAAAATTAGCGAAGTAGTAGTTCAGTAAGGTATTTGCACATTATTGAATGTGGGTCTGGTCTTATATCTTGTTGAAAATTTAATTTTTGTGTTTGCAAAGGCCTGTCACTAATCCAAAAATGTATACAGTATTTGAATTTTTTTAAAAACAGAAGAATTTCTTCTAAATGCTTTCATCTTCCTGAGTTTTTCTTATACCCTGCTTCATGGAGGCAGGAGGCCTATTCCAGACTAAAAGAACTCATTATCAACGCCAAAATACACTTATCTACTAGAAAGAGTATGGTGGGTGTCTTTGTTCTCCCGATACATTTATGATTGTGAATTTTGGACTCCCCAGCTAACTCCCCAGCTAAGGAAACGACTGGAGGCTATGGAGATGTGGCTACACGGGGAAAGGCTGAAGATTAGTTGAACCAAGAAAGTCACAAATGAAGAAGATGTCAGGTAGGCAGAGACAGAGGGAAAGTTGATCATTAACTTAACGAAGAGACAGTTGACGTTTGTAGGGCACATTACTACGAAAGATAATCAGAGAAACTTGATGCTCACTGGAAAAATACAGGGTAAAAGAGACAGAGGAAGACAATGGGTGACATTCATGAAATCGTCGAGCATTCTGGTCAACGTTTTGGGGAAATGTTCTATCTTGCAAGAGGCAAGTGGAAAATCATGGTTCCACACGTCCTTGGCACTTGGATATTGGACTTCAGAAAACAAAAGCATTACTTCCAAGTAGTTTGAAATAAATATCATTTCTGATTGTTTACAAAGTCCTGGGCACCATACACTAACGACTTTGAAAGTTGGGGGAGTAAGAAAGCAATTAAGGAGATTTTCGGCAATTTTTGAGGACAAGAATGAGGCTGGGGTCAGTAAAGCATTGGGTGAATTACAGATGCACAAAAGTGAATACTCCACACATACCCAACTTCTCAGCAGCAAATTAACACAATTTAAGTGTGTTACTATTCCCCTGCGATACCCAGGGTGGTAAACTATTCTGATGTAGGTACAACTGAACTTGTTCTCCAGGCTGTGTACCTCGTGCACATTAATGTGATTACATTCTGAGAGATAAGTAAGTCCAGAATGACTGATTTTTAAAAAAATGTTGAGGCTCCGGTCCGAGCTTGACTTTAATATTTAAAAAGGGAATAGCTAAGTTCACGAGGACCAAATAAAGGGACCGATCACTTTAACTACGCCACGTAATGCCTTTACACCCGCTAGCATATCTTGCACCTACCTGTAGACACTACCGATAGCACTGGCTCAAAATCTACACGAAACTCAAAATCTGCAATTTTACCTGATAACACCATGGCACGCTCCAATTCATCTTTCAAAATTTGAAGGACTTTCTTCACTCCATTCTCACCCTAGAAAGTAGAAGTAAATAAACGAACTAGGTTTTCACACTACTTAAAACCACGGGAAAACACAGGAAAGTACACAATACTCCGACACTATTTCATGAGATGCAGACCTTCGCTATCGATCGTAGGCGCAATGATTGAAAACATGCTCAGGGCTCGCTTTCAAGTCATGTAAACAGAAAATGATATCTTCGTATGACTACACCACTATGTGCTCGGAAATCACTTAGTCAAATCGACTCTGATCAGATGGATCGATACGGGAGTCAAGCCAAGAATTCTTTTCAGGACATTTTGCATCGTAAATTTCTTTGGTTTCCTTCCCATTTATCACGCAATGGCTATTACCTTCTTAAACTGCAAAGTGATCATGACACATGTCATGTTAAGCATAGCTGTAATGACGCCTAACTTTTTCAATTTCAATTAACGTAATATACATCGTTTGAAACATTGGTCTTACGTCATATGCAAGCCCATAAAGAACGGGTCTGCCAATAAATACAGCCCTAGCTCCAAGGGCAATTGCTTTCAAAGCATCTGTGCCATTTCTGACTCCTCCATCAAGAAAAACGTCGCATCTTCCATTGACTGCCTTCACAACTTCTGGCAAAGCTTCAATCTACGGAGGAATGAAAAAAATTAAGTAAATAAAAAATAAAAACAGAACCATTTTTCCAAACTTTGCATAGAAGACGCTGGTAATAAACATTTCGGTTGAGTTTCTTACATTTTCACTCTTTTTATCCTTGAAGGTTTACAGACGATGTAATTCACGATGATTCATTCGTGCTACATATGTCAATATGCATAAGCATAAATTCATTTCTTCTCCGGACGCACTATCTACCAAAAAAGGTTTATGATTATGGGTACTACAGTTGGAAATATTGTCTACGTAATCACGGAAATGCTAGGAAATTTAACTCAAGTTCATGCCACCACTATAATACTCTTCTGAAAATGGAAACTTGAAAAAGGTTTAAGAGTGCCACCCAGGGCTATGGTCAGTCGGAAAATAAGGAGCAGACAGAGAATTCTGAATCCCTTTTAAGCTACCCAAAAGAAAAGAAGGCAATGCCTGGCGATTTGCGAACTGAGTTTCCGTGATTCTATTCCTGATACATTACAAAAATTCCCTTGGGTGCCAGTTAGCTTACTATCAGCTCCCCATTGAATCTGTCAATATTCTTCACTAAACGACTGCAATTGAAGTGTCAGGGTGCTAAATAATGTAAAAGCTGAAATAAAAAGTGGCTTACTGTCGCAGGCACTCCATCTAACTGTCTTGCGCCATGATTTGACACTATAATTCCATCTACACCATGATTTAGTGCCTCAAGGGCATCCTCAGCAGTCAATGTGCCTTTTACCAATATGGGCAATTTTGTTAACGACTTTAACCAATGAACGTGACTCCAATTAAGGGTAGAATCAATAAGGGAAGCAACATAACTTGCAAGTCCAGAATCTTTTACTCCACGAACACCAGTGGCCAAGGTTTCATTCAAGCTGGCATAGTTGGCCAAACTTAAGTGGCTAGGTAAACAAAATTTATTTCGAACATCATTCCGTCTACGTCCAAGTACAGGAGTGTCAATCGTTAGAACAATGGCCTTGTATCCTGCCCTTTCTGCTCTACTAACAAGATCAAGAGTTACATTTCTGTCCTTGTAGATATAAAGCTGAAACCATTGTAAATTACCATCAGAAGCTAATGCAACATCTTCAATGGTACTTGTTGCCCATGAACTTAGTGTCATACATGTCTTCATGGCAGAAGCAGCTGCAAGTAGAAATGAAGAGGAATGGATTAAGCTACTACACGGATTTTCCACTGAGGTCGACCTTGTGCCCTCAGTATCTTCCTAATTGCTTTGGGAAAGTGACATACCATGGTGAAGGCAGATGCTAAATCAGGCATCCATATTTGAGATACCTTAGGTAGCTATCTTCATTATGCAGTTAAGTTACATTGCGTTACATGCCCAATGGTAATGTCGAAATTACCTACGACGTAAATGTATCTAACCACTAGTTATTCCGTAATTGATGTTGCAACTTCGTATACATTGTATGTTACCAAATTATCTACGCATCTACGTAGTTATGATAGCAATACCCATCGCATTTGTTTTGGAATCTGCAATAACGGTGTAGTAAACAATAGCTATGACGTAGGAACATAAACATTGCTGGTAGTTTCGTTGCAACATTGTAAAAACTTTCTACAACACGATAGTCACATCTTCCTAATTTAGATACCACCAACTTACCCTGTTGGCTAATCCACTATTCCGTAGCTATCTCCGTATCGCATATATACAGTGGTTTCCACTGTCATATTCGGTTGTGATCGACTGCAGTAACCCGAAACAGTCGAAGTGTAGCAACTGCAAGTTCGTTGTTCTAAATCGCTTGGTAGAAGTTGCTCGTTAGAATTCGTTTATACAGTACTCTTGTCATCGCCATCGGAACACTGTGATCATTTTCATACATAAATTGTTGTAACAACAAAGTCTTATAAGTCAGTACATAAAGCTAACCCCGCCTTGTATCTTGACGTTTCCTGACACGCCTGACCGCTGCCACTCCCCATACACATAGGATTCACTATTAAAATATACCTACACAGGCGTGTCCTTGACGGAACGGTTGCATTTAACCTGGCTCGAAAAGTATAAGTGGTAACATCCTTTGAACACTTATTCATCACATGATGTCTGACATAGCTGTTGGTTTGAAAACCAGTGACGTCATATGGCACACAGTGACATTCGTATTTTGATTTCCATACAATGTCTTGAATGGATTTTTTAGAAAAGCAAACAAGCCGTTACAAATATTTCTTTTTTCTAGCTTAGGGTATTATGCTTGAAGTAATAAATCATCCTGGAAGCGCATGCACATAGATATGTAATATTTAGAATCACTGTTGTACAGCACACACCTACAAGAAACACGAGGAAGTACATGATCAGAAAAAGACTGGGTTTACCCACACAACTCAGTTAGAAGCCTCTCCTTGATATTCTTTGTCAAGACTTTGAGTTCGTAGATTCTTAAATTTATTATTTAAAGTTATGAAAATCTTCATAAATAATACTATAAGAGGTATCTGTCACAGTTTTCATAGTTGTTCTTTTAGCTTTTGAACGGAAAACACTCATTATATATGTTGAGAAATGCCAAAAGTCATTTTAAGGTGCCTACAGATTCCTCTTCGCATCTTAAGAACATGAAAATTGTTTTCTTTTACAGATTACAATAATAGGTGATACAACGTTTTGATACACGTAATTTCCTTTATACAGCATATATCTAATCGTGAGTAATAAACCACATGGACCCACAATGTCATAGCCAAGTTGAGCATGCCCTAAAACTGCATAAGCCTTTACGACTGTGTGACTTGATTGAAATGATCCCATCAAGTGAAGGTAGATTAAATTTTCAAAAATGAAAAATGTTTTCTTGCTTGGATGTAGGATCATAGAATCATAGTTATTGTGCTTATCTCCCTGATGTGTGGGGGGAATAAAACTTTTGAACTATCTTCAAAAATGGGATTGGACGTGCCTAATAAAATGTAAAGTGAAAACTAAATGTTTAAGAAGGATTGTGTAACATTTTAACAGGCTGTAAAAATTATGAAGTCAGAAGATCTTATTTTGCTACACAGATGCCATTTTACATTATAAACTCTATCATCATAGTCACAAGATAATCCGGATTATCTTGTGACTATGCTATCATGTAAATGGTATGATACCTTGGAACATGGGACTAGTATTGCAATTTCAGTTATCATTTAAAGTTCTTGTTATAGAACTGGTGACAATTCAAGAAAAACTTCCAGAATGCATCTACAACAAAAACCAAAATCTTACTTAGAATGTCCATTGACCTATGCCTAGTCAACTATTACTATGCACAGAAATTGATATCAATAAAAGTGACTACCAGCTCCATCAAAGCTCTATTGTTGAAGAATTTTGTTCTAGATATAAACTTGTCACAATGAACTTAATTAGAATTTTGACATTGTAACTTCATAGTCATTTCATCTATTGAGACACATGTTCACTGACAGTGATCAAAAGTTTTTAATATCTTTCTGTTTGCTATCAAAATTTTTTTGTTTTGAAAAATAATTGAGATTAAATAAAGGAACCTAGAATTTTCGCTGGTGGGGTTGGAGGGACTGTATCTCTCATAGGCACATTTGATAAACCAATGAAAAGCAGACATTTTACTGTTTACAGTATCAATGAAATCACCTTTATATGTTCAGCAATAGTCCAAGATATGAAGCATGTGTTGCCAGAGAGGAAGAGCCAGGTGTTGTAGTATTATGATTAACCATGTTATACCATCATGCTAATCTAACACGCATTGATGAGAAACATGATAGGTGTCAATACCTGTTGCTAGCTTGGGAGTTAGAGGCTGTAGACTTTCAGATTTGTTCTCAACATAATTATGATGGTTTTACTTTATACCTAAGATTGTTGCTACCTATAAAAGTTAATTGTGGAAAAAAGGGGGAGGATTTGCTGCTTCATTCTGTCAACTTATCCCAAAGATGTGTGTCTGGCATATCACATAAAAACACATTTAAATACAAAAGAATTCACCATTTGTGCAGAAACTCATCAAGAATACGAGACATTGCATAAAAAAAACTGTCAAAACCCTTATCATAAAATGATAGTGCAGCACTCTGCAACAGCACTGATATAAGAAAGATGAAAAGAAAAAAATCTTTCTGCCTCTGATCAAGAAGTAAATCCAAATAATAAACTGATTTAATTTTCCCAAAGATAAAGCACATAGGCCTATACACCTGTTGAACAGGGAGAGGGAGGCACTGCTTCAAAGATATCTGGTACATACAGCAGTAATTACTGTAACTGGCAGAAAACCAGTAATAATGCAATTTTCCAAAATGGACTACATTGTGATGATATTTCTACTGAACGCAAAGTACAGGTATTCAAAATGAAGGACATGCATAAATTATGCTTCATACATTACCTTTGGCTGTTGCAATCTCCCCATCCGGATGCGCCATTTTATGCATTGCTGTTGGGGCAATGCAAATAGGGAAACTAACTTCATTTCCAAGGATAGTTGTTCGTGCATCTACAGTACTTATTCCCTTTAAAAGTACTGGCCTGAATTTTAATCTGTCATAAAAGATAAATATGAGAAATAGAATAACTTTCCCTAAAACACGATAGCTGTATTTAATTGATGTTATTTACAGCCAATATCTTTTGCACTTCAAAAATGAAAAAAATTCTACAATGAATTTTGTTTTCCATAAGAACTCTCCTAATGAATTACTAGCTCTAAAGAATATCAGTAACCACTAGTCAGGGGTGTCCCATCTTTTTGATATTACCTGACAAGAGAGAACAAGATGCAAGGTTGAAATACACAGTTCACACTTTGCATCTTGCAAAGAAAAATTTGGTTTTGCAGAGTTGCTTTGTCAGATTGCAAACTTATAAAATTCATTATAAAATAAGGAAATTGTTGGCCAAGGTTTGGCAAAATTTTCCTGACCATGGTGAAGAAACAATAGGCTCTTTTGTTTCACAAGCCCCTTTAGCAGCTTTGTTAAAATTGGTGTTATGTGTTATTCTGGAGTTTCTACAGGATGAAATTACATTTTCAGAATATATGTATTAACAACTATAAGTTAACATTTTCATATAGTAAATATAATTTGGGGATATTCTTCTCATAACAGTTTAAGACAATTACAAGAAAAGGTCAAAATTTTGCATAGTATTTTGTCTTCTAAAGTAAACATTTTTCACCTGAGGCACCCTAACGTGGGGAAAGCTGGGGGCTTCTAATTCAGACCCTGCAAAATAAACTATCGCTTCTGATGAACAGAATCAAAAGCAGAATCTTACAACTATTCACTCATTTTTAAAAAGATAAAAAGAGAACATTTGAAGTTGTCTCTTCAAGAAATGGACAATGACAAAAGGAAAAAAGAATGACCAAAACATGTTATAGTAATCACTTGCAGATGACTGGGGCACAGATGACCAACAGGATGAGGCCATAACAAATGAAAGGCTTTTAGTCATGTCACTATTTCATCTATTCACATTGATGCGGTGTTAATGCCGTGCACTCCTCTTTGCAGGGGCTAGGGCGGTACCCATGTACATTGGACTTGTTGGAGCATAGAGCACTTTAAGACTGGATGCCCTTCCTGACATCACCAATGGCCCATCTGGGATTTGAACACCGGCCCTCTTGAATTGAAGGCAAGGAACTTATCCACTAGACCACGGTGGCTCTTTATTTTATTCTTTTCAAATAGTGTTCAGTTACCAGCATATATGCCAGAACTATGTTTCTAAGACTACTACAAATATGTATAAAGAAGGTTAAAATGACGTTCTCAATTAAAATCTGTTTATCATGCCATTGATTGTGTCTTCCTTCCATCTGATTGAGTTACTCATGTCCTGGTAGGTTCCAATAATAACAAGGATAGTAAGAAGAGTATTGAAATGCTGTACAGGAATGTGATTTCCCTACTGAATGAACTTGGCAAACTCTTGCAGAAAGTTATAACTGAAGTGATGCCATAGAAGTACTCAATTAAACCGAAGACAAAAATTGATACTCACAACATATTCACCATTATTGAGCATGATAGCAAGCATATCAGTGTACAAGAAACTGGGAATGAAAGCTACTAAGATCACGACAGAATCTGATTTTTGAGATACTATCCTGTTAGAGGTACAACTACATGGACATGACAGTCTGTTAATAGAAACTTGTAGCACCATGGAAAATAATGAAGCACTGAGTGAGTTGGTTCAAATATTTGAAAAAAAGGCAGTCACACAATGTAATTATAAGAGATTTTAACTTTCCTGGAATAGACTGAGCTGACTAGTTTACATGCAAAGAGCAAGAACATCCTGGTCAGATATGTCTTAAAGGACTCCAAGACAACTCAAAGCACCACATCTAGTTGCCATGGAACTGTGAACCAGATGGAAATAGAAGTGATTAGGCTCAATGTTGCAGGCAAATCAATAGCGAACAGTTTTAATTCAGCAGCAAACTTGTTGAAGTGATGAGACCATGGTGACAAGTGGTGGTGAGGTATATCTCATACATACAGATGATGAAATGAATTGGTTTGTACTTTTGCCTAGATTGGCTGGAAAGCTGTCATTTACTGAGAACTAATGTATGGTAGACCATACAAATACAAATATTGAGCACAATAAAGGTTGATAAATAGGGTGAGTGATAGATGATTATACCAGTGCAGAAGGCAGTACATACTCATTAAAGGGGGATACTAAGGGAATGTTACGCAGAATACCCCTAGCAAAATTTCTTAAAAGGTATAGCAGATATATATATAAAACCTTATAAAAACAGAACTCGATACATTGCTATAAAGATATAAAACATCAAAAACAACAGCTTGTTTAGCTAGTAAGCTTTCGAAACTTATCGTTTCTTCATCAGACCTCCCCATATAT
>JAAAKL020016874.1:0-10847 GCA_010016065.2 Carybdea cf. marsupialis auct. non (Linnaeus, 1758) | reverse complement strand
TATCATAGCATAAATTGGATCACTAGCATCAAATTGGGTATAATATGAAATTTATTGATTGTGAAGTTATTAAATTTTTTTAGTCTAAGTGAATTAAGAGCTTTAATTGATAAAATTTAACCTTCATATTCTTGCCTCCCTGACTTCGTGATCGCCCCCATCTTAACGACCCTGGCGACGGGCCCATTTACACTACTCGATATTTTTATAGAAATTATGGGCATATTTGGGAAGTGCACACATATTGAAGTAACTACTCCATATTTCGAAACTTATCGTTCTAAGCAAAATCTTTACAACATAAAGTAATGGTAGATTGTAGCGACAAAATATCGTGAAACTGCAACCACAAGTCAAGAGTAATCAACACTTTAACCAATGTTTATAGAGGACTGTAAACTAATTGATAGACTGATTGTAAACACTTTTCTATGTTACACTTAATCATAGCGAATTCTTACAAAGAGTAGAAACCTGACAAATGGGTTTAAAATCATAACAAATACAACTGCACAGCTACATAACATTCGAATCGCTAGAGTACTTATATTTGTAAGGCACATTGTATGACAATCTACTCTCAGTGATGCTCTCCCGACTTGCATTGTAAGGCAGTAAAGAGTTAATAGGTTATTCGACCTGTGCCAACAAATATATTGCTATGTCACAAAATATGCGAATAAACGTTTCATCAAATAGGTAAAGTCACAGGACAAATATGTTGACACTAATAAGCTTTATCAATGCTCGGCTATCAAATATTCTGCAATAACTTACGTATTTAAATCACCAGTACCAGGCAACTGCGTCACCCTAAGCCAAAAGTGTTTGGAATAACTTTGGGAACAGAAATTTAACTGTACATATATTTAAATGTTATATTTGTCTATTTATGATGATAACCGAAGTGGACACAAAAATATCACAAATACTAGAAATTACAGCTGAAAAAGTATATTTAGATCTTGACATAATCAATTACGTTTCACTAGTTACAAGTTGAATAGTAAGCTACCTCTTTTGGATTTACCCTCCTAGCGATGAAAGTCTGGTTCAGAACAACAATACAGAACAATAGACATACTAAACTTCTCTCTTACTCTTTGGCAAAGGATTACAGCTTATTGAAAAAGTATGATGTCATGCGCACTGCGGAGACCATGGCTTCGGCTCCCTGTGGTCTCAGCATTTTTTGCAACTGAAATTATGTAACATCAACGGCAACATTAGTCATTATGATATCATTCCTTAGGCCCTACATTATGATTGATTAACGCGCTGAGGCAGCACCAAGAGTTTAAATAGTTACTGGGGGACTAGTCTTCGAATGACTCACCCAAATGTTGGGGCCTTGGATCCATTGTCTCATACGTCATAGAGATATATGGTTACTGCGTCAGTTCAAAACTTAAACTTGATGCGCAATCTTATTGAGACAGAGAAGGACTTCAAACCGAAAAATATTTTGAGGTTTGGACATTCCCTCCCCTCTTTGCTTCGTACGATCCAGCGAAATATCAATCAGCTTTGCCCCTCGTTCTTTCAAAAAAATTTCCCCCCGAAAACGCGCACACCCCTCATATAAGGTAACCAGGCAGCATATCTAACATTTAGCTTCTTGCTGTGTAGAGTGGGGGGTAATGATACATTTGTTGAGATTCAGCTTTCACGCTGACAGTTAACAGTTGAGATTTCAGAAGCCTGTTGATATAGTCTAACATGATTGTTTTGAAAGTGTTTACTTAAAATTAAAATGTTTTACATGTGAAATAGTGACTACGGTACTCATTAACATTATTTCATAAATTGAGAATATTATCATAAAATTCTTCTGGGACTGAAAAGTTTAAATAGAGCAATTTTCTAACCACCCACCCATCCCGATAATTTCAAGAAGAAGAATATGTAGCAAAACAGTAGTGGCGAAGCCAGCTTTGAAAGTTAAGTTATGCCCATTGCAGACACGCCCTAAACGTTGGTGTGGTCAGGTGTGGATGACTGACTGGCTGACAGAGGTTTTTTCCTGTGGTACTCAAAGATTTCGAATAGACAGGGTGCTAATAAGCGGGGGTGATAAAAGATTTGACCAAAATAGTACGTTAGAAGCAAAGATTTACGATATGAAGGTGTCGTGACGCAATATTCAAACAATGGACATCCAAAATTTCTCATTCTCGTTGGTACGGGACCGTAGCTTGGTAAAAAAGCGTCGTGTTGCGCAATGCGGAGCCGTGGGTTCGATTACCCGTGGTCCCACGACTTTTCACCCTCGAGATTTTACAACACCGATGTCTACATTCAGCCTTTACAAAGGTTCGAAATTTCGTCCAAAAAATTTCTGAGGTAGAAGCGCGAGACACTGGGCTATTGCCTTGTCCGCCATATCCTAAAACCGTCACTGGTGATTATTTTGAAATCAAAATAAAAAGAAGAATTAGATTTGCATTTGCTGGCCTTAAAACATGTAAATACAAAGATAATAGCTTCTGTTTGTTCTCGGGAGATATTTTTCCTTTTAAAATAAAAAATGTTTTGCATGTGCATGGGGAGGTGCAGAATAAGCTGATATATTTTCACAATAGGAGTATTTACGCCTCTTCGGCCACCTCAGCTTTAGGCCTGAAAAGGTGAAATGAAACTGTTGTGACTTGATGCTACCATCCAGCAACAGGTACCATAATGATTTATGTCTATAGAGGGTACAATATTTACTGTATGTAAATGTGAAACTTCATAAAAAAGTAGGTGAACTTGTAGATGAGTGGGTGTTTTTAACCCTAACCCTAAAAATAAAAAAAGAACCCTAACCCTTACACTTTCTCTAACCCTATCCCTATCCCTAACCCAATCCCTAACTCAAACCCTAACAGTACTTATTAGTGGCATTTACTAATCGTTCATCACACAATAAATTTAGAAAACCCACTTTCCTTATCTTTCAAGCTACTATGCGATGCAACACAAGGATTATAGAATACTAAAATATGGACTCAATCATTTTATAGAGAGTACAGTCAACCCAATCAGAATGCTCTCGATTTTAGAGTCCCAATAATCACAGAATATTACTTACATATCATAGACCACTGTAATAACTACCACATAACTGGGCTCTCGCCTTTACCTTAACACTTGCGAGTGAAACTTCCATTGAACAATATTATCTATCGACCAATTCTACTACTAATCTTTGTTAAAACTAGCCATTTTCCTCCGTTTCATAGAAAAGCAAATGAGCAAAGGAAGACGAGTTAAAGTTCTCGCTCAGTCAGAGAAGAAAATTATCTTGCTCTAAGTTGGTCATCCGGGCATGATTTGAGCAAAATACTTCCGACAGTTTCTTTTGTTCGCCCTTCTTTAATTCCGCTGATCAACAGGATCGCTGTGCACTCTGTAACCTTACATTTCACGGACAGATAATTCAAATCTTCGAACCCGTTTAGATTCTTCCGGATCTAAGGTCTGTTAAAGGAAATAGAATTCATACATCTTGAGAAAACGCACCTGCAAAGTTCAATCGCTCCCGTCAGAAATAAACGTAGATAGTTTTTGAGTTGATGTTGTAAGCTTGACTCGAACTTCACCACTTAGTTTTCTTTGGTGATTTTAACCTGGCATAGAAACGGGGAATGGGGGAACCATGGTCTCTCGATGTTTCAAAAACTATATTCCAGTGACAGTGGAATTTCAACCTCTATACACAAATATTCTACACCGTGAAAGAATCCAAGCTTTTCATGAAACTTTACATACCAGAAACTTCCATATAACTTCCTAGTGATTTTAACTATGAACATCTTTTTCTTCCTTGAACATTTTTACACTCAAGTAACAGGTTATGCTATGGGTACACGAGTCCCCCTCCCCTCTTGCTCATGTCTTCTTCATGAATGTCACAAAATATAGTCCTCTCTTTCTGATCCTTTAAAGCCTTCCTGTGGTACACTTCTGATAGCATCTGATCATCTATCTCCTTACACAATCTTAAAGTTCTGTTAAAAAAGGTGTTTGCTTCATTCTGGGGTTCAAAGCAAACTAACAAACAGTCATCCGCATCTTCTTACGACTTCCAGGTATTCTCAATGTTGCATCAAGTCTCATTCATACGGTCGTGTCATCTATCAGTGAATATTTCCAGCCTCAGTTTTGCGATGAAGGAACAGGGATTAAATCACATAGACAATCACTAATCATGCATTTCAAAGACTTGGATATTGAAAGTTGCAATCCTGACTCACATATCTTCCATTTACTAATATTTTTATGGGCTTATTTTCTAAATATCCGGATAAACCAAAACAAGATTACTCCTCGCTTTAGCTTTTAAAAGAATTCATCTTTCAATTAGTTTTAATTTTAGGATGGTTTTTTATTGTATTCACCCTGATCAAGGCCGAAGACATTTCTAAGAACGGGTTACTTTTCCTTTTCAGATGACAATCTATTCATGCTTACTTTTTTGTGCTAACTTTTCATGCTATTTTATGCTTGCTGTTCTTGCTATCCATGCATGTATTGTTTTGTATTGCTATCTCTAGGCACATAGTTTCCCACTACACGAGAGCAGACGACAGAGCACAGTACCTCCGGGATCGTGGCAGGCAATCTCAGGGTTGGTTCGAACTCACGACCCTCTGAGTGTGAGTCTGACACTCTACCACTATGCCACTACTGTGTGAAAATGAGAATATACCTCTCTATCTCAAGATGCTCGTTTGAAACGGTACACGAAGCCTTCCTGTAAAGTTGTGTGTATTCATGCTTATGTTGACTTGAATAACACCTCGGTCAGATATGGAGGTCCTATTTCTTAAGAATTTGAAGTGGTTGTTGCAATTCACTGGTCAACTACTTCCTTTGTGGACAGGCGGATTTTGTTCTTATATCCTCTAACGTTTTTATGCGCTGTCGTTTTTAAATTCGTACAGAACTGAATTCACCTATTTTTAGCACTTTGTATACGTTTAACAACATAAGGTACGCAGACGACATTCCTGATTGCAACGTCACAGGAAAACTTCAAGCCTTGGTCGAGTTGTGACGGCAAGCGATGAAATGGGATTACAGATTAACTGTTCGAAGACCTTCTCCATGACCATAAGCAAGCAGGCAAACCCTCCACAGCGTCGGCTTCAAGTGGGTGGTGAGGAAATCCAACAACTAGACAGCTTCGTCTATCTTGGAAGTGAAGCAACGTCTGATGGTAGAAGCAAGAAAGAAGTGCGGAAACGGATTGCGATGGTGAAGGCAAACTTTCAGAAACTAAGACCGATTCTGATGAACCGAAATATGTCTATGCCGCTACAGCTCCGTTTACTCACATGCTACATCTGGTCTATTCTAACTAACGGGCGTGAAACATGGACTATAACTCCCGAATCGGCACGAAACACGTTCTTCTTTTATTTGTGAGACAAATCAGAAGTTTTTGAGACATGAGCTTCAGTTTTGTGTCCCTCTTAGGAATATATTTTTGAGCAAGGTGTGTCACAGAGTATTAAATTTTCCAATTTTGCCTTTGCACTTAAAATCAGATACAAAACGATAAATAGGAATTTGATCAAGCTTGCTTGCTGGATATCGCACAGTTTTATCGCGAGTGTCATCATAATGCCCGTTTCATTCCTTTTTTGTCATCATAAAAAATTACATCGTACAATATCACTAAATGTCATCACAGGGAGCATGGTGATAAATAACAGCCTTGTGATCTTTAGATGTAGCACAAACAACGATTACACGTGGAAGCACATCGATCAAGGCTACAACTAATGAACAGAGAAAAGGAAATAGCATTAACAGACACAAGTGAAGGAAAAACGTTGAGGAAATATCTTTAAGACACAAAACATACAAGGTAAAAGCGTTATGCGTCTCGCTCGTCGCCTACCAATTCTCAACAACCAACTTTAATGCGAAAGTGTTTTGTATTCAAGGAAGTCCCTTTGTATTGACCTACACGTTTTTCCTGACGTTCGTCTTTTCGAGCTTGTGCTGCGGCAATGTTAACGTCATGCAGGAATAGACAAACATTCTGTTGTTCCTCACACCACACCACACCACCTTATCTGGCTTCTTCCCTGCTAGTATCAGAAACAATCACTCACTACCAAGCATATTTATTCTAGTTTCTATATGGTGCTCCAGCTGTCATTTTAAACTGCTTTATTTTGTGTTTTTTCTTAGAATTTTCCTCTCTAATTACCTTCGCTGCATTCAGCACAGATATTATCATGATGTAGCACTACAGTACACATTTATCTTGTGAGTGTGAAGTTACTCTTCGAGTAATCACTAATCCTTGTTCTAGTACTAGCTACCTTTTACATGCTGATACACAAACTGTAAACGCTCGCCGATTATTCTTAGGCGATAAAAGCGTTTCCTTGTAATTGACTGTAAAGTACAGGGTTTGTGATTGGAGATATCGCCCTAAGACTTCGATGTTTAACTTCAAGACTGAAAATGTACTTCTTTATCAACATATGCATCAAAGTTTCTAATACAAGAATAAAGTTTAAGCTTGCTGACTGCGCACTCGAGAGACAGTTAACACAGCTTCTTTGGCAAATTTACGAAAATGCAAATTCTCCTTCTAAGGAATGCTCAGTAACTAACAAATTTTTGAAACTAGAATAGTAAAGGATATAGTGGAAATGTACCACTCCTCGTATTTCAATAAAAAGGAGACCTCAGCCCTTATTGAGATAAATTTTTGCGCGAAAATTAGGAAGATAAGTAGACCCTTGTCACGTTGAATCTTCCATATCATCTGTAAAAATACCGATGTCACAAAGGCCTCTGTACTAGGTAGTAGACTACCAGCAAGGTTAATAGAACTTTAAGGCCTCATGAAATTCTGTTCCAATTCAGATACCATCCTTGCAGTGTTTCAATGTTTTAACCTCTTCTGAGCTTTATACTATGCAAAATCCTACGACTACATGTCTTAAAGGCAAAGAATGTCTGGAAATGCAGTTGTCGACGTTACTAAAAACTGACCGAAGCGGGTAAACACGAATGGTGCTATCTCAGCTTAAGAGTGCAAAGTGTTACTTGAAATGTTAGTTGTGATTCTATTTATATGCACAACAGTTTTCTAGTTGAAAGCAATACATAGCTGGGTGTGTTATCGTCGATTATCTAAACGGACTGGCTCAAAATGATGCAGTCTATATTTTAAAGCAATTCACTTATAACTATTTTAAATATAGGAGCTTCAGGGATGCAGCTTTAGTTAGTTACTGTGCTTCTTGTTAAAGTATACTCCCTCTAAATATCCTAGTCCCCCTAAATATTCTGTTCTGTCTACAGGCCTGGATTTAGCACAGGGGAGGGATAGTATTCGATAATCCTCGTTCATTGTGAAAAGCAACTTATTTTTGAAATGCTTTTTCATGACAAAAGAACATCATGATGGCTTGTTCCTTCTTTCTTGGTTGGTAATTGATTGTTCTACATTCCGGTTCTTTTATTTCTTTTGAAAGTTTGCTAGTATTTTGGATTTAAATTTGTTTATCTTTCTATTGAATCCCTTTCTTTAAAATATATCTTACTCTTCAGAAGCATTTATTGGAGAAGAGGGCGTTGCCATAACATAAAGCACAAAAGGCGTAATCACCCACTTCTTTTCTATTTTAGCTAATCTTTCTGCTAGGATAATTGTATATTTTAATATCCGTAGAATCAAATCGAGTGCAAGTTACGAGTTGCATGTTATACAAGTTATACGAGTCACATAAAGTATCAAGATCAAGTTCTGTTTATTAAAGAAGGGCGTAGTCGATTAGGTTGGTTCCACTGCGTCTGTCTTCATTTGATTCATTTTTGTCATAAGGTCATCAGGTCAGGTTAGGTTTACTCGCATATTGTAGCTTGGGTTTTAGGTCTACGTTGGTCCAGGTCATGTTAGGTCACTCATGTGAGAAGTGGTTCTCACACTGCCAAAAGGGGCTTTCAAGTCATTTGAAAATTTCCTGTGGAAGGGTAAAAGTAGCTCTTTAAATGAAGTGGATGGGATACACTTTTCATATACACCATTTTATTCGGTCCTAAATCCTGAAGTTCTATCTCTCTAAAAGAGTTTTTCCGCATTTGATCTATCTATTCTATTAACGACGACCATGTGACCCATTCACCAACTTTAATCCACAATTTTTTTATCTCAACACAATAAGACAAGATGTTTAGAAGGCATGGCACTTTATCAACCGCAACAGAGACCTACAAGCTCCATTCCGTTGATGGTAGATGGGGTGAAAGGGTATTTTCTAGTGGGTGTCGCCTTACTGTACGTGGTAGCCGTACTCACTTTTTGCTCAACTTCGAGTCAATAATTTGAGAAAAATAATTTACCCAGAAGGCATAGCAATATATTTCTCGTTGGCCGCACTGATAGAAGGTTGATTGTTCGATTTTCACTTATCTCGTCAGGGGAGTGCAGACTCTGCCAGGAATGTCAAGCCTCCGAAAGTGCACGAGAGCTGTATAACTATACAGTTTGGAGGTAAATGTCTGCAATTTCTCAAGCGTATATTCTGCAAGGCGGGTTTACCACAAACATATTTATTTGAGTCAGAAAAATTGGTTCAAAGGAAAGACGCTGATTTGTTATTTGATCGTTTGCGGTTTGTTATGCTACCGGTATGTACCGTACATCGTAGGTCTTGAAAACATCGCTACCGTGCCATACATACTTTCTTACACAATTCTTTCTTATATTGATGCCCATCACTCCTGTGCGACCGATATTCCGGATAAAGAGGTATCCACATCGGTGTTTATTGGCTGTTTTAATAGGCCTAGATAATATTATCTTTATAATGTCACCCGGGCCGTGTAGGTCGTTTGTTTTGGTGGCTAAATTTAATCTAGTTCGAAGACTTTCAATTTGTGACATCTTGTGTTGATAGGAACTATATCAAGAATGTTGAGAGATCTCTCTCGTCATAGTCAGTCATAAGTACAGTACAAGTGCTTTCAATTTTAGGATTTCATTAGGGATATTGTTGTCTATGTCGTATTAGAATGCCAGGAATAACACCTGTCCCAAAATAGATCCCTTGTGAGATTCCACTGCACGCTGGCTTCTAATCTGATACTTTGCAACTAAGCACTACACTGTGCTCTCTCTCACTGTGTCATGCAGAAATCTATGCAGAGACTTCGCTGAACAACATGCACTTCTACTTTCTTGATTAATCTGGCATGTGGGGCCTTGTTGAATGCTTTTGTATAAGCTAGGTATATGATGGCCACTGGTAGCCATCTGTCTAGATACTTGCTCAAGGACTGGAGGAAAGTGAGAAAGTTGGTAACATAGAATCAACCATTCATGAATCCATACTGCAAGTCAAGTAACAACCTGAAGTCTTCCAGGTGTCTCACCATGGCATCCCTTATAATCTTTTCCAGTAGTTTACATATCCGAGAGGTCAAACGTAGGCCCCTACTGGCCTGTAGCTCATTCTTTTGTTTGTTGGTCCCTTTTGATAGATTTGAGTAACTATGGCCTGCCCTCCAATCGTTGGGTACACAGCTCTCATCCAGTGATTTTCTACAGACATAGCTGAGTGTATGTTAATGTGTATTTTGATTGATATGCTGATACTTTTAAGAGTTAGGAGTTTATAGTAGTATACTTAAATGTAAGTAGATATGGATCATGTTACCATGGATAGAAGTGTGATGTCATCAAATGTTAAACTATTTACTTATCCATTGAATGTGTTCTTGATCAAACTACATGGTTAGATGGGTGATGGTGAACCTACAGACACCTCTGTCCAGGGCCATCTCTCTTCTGATATCTAATCTTCTCAATATCCTCTTCTATATTCCTGCTCCAAGTCTTCTTTGGTCTACCTGGTGGTCTTCGACCAGGTATGCCAAAGTTCCTTATTGTTGCCAGTGCCTCAACTTCGTCTCTTCTCTCAATGTGCCCAAAGCATCTGAGTCTTCCATCCAGTAACACCACATATAGCTTCCTGATTCTGTACCTCCCAGCAACCTGCTTGTTGCTCTCACACACGCAGATTAAAAGCTAGCTGCACATTTCAGTGCAACTAAACAAATTTAGCAGCTGATGTGGAGGTAGCCGGAAATTTAACAATAGTAATTTCAATTCAGTTAATCTATTTTGTATCAACTGTTATCATCACTGTGACTATGAAAAGTCCTCAAATAGATATGATAGTGTAGTATCACTAATATGCAGTAAACAACTATAAAATGCTAAGATTTCAAAACTGGAACTGTCAGTAAATTTAAGAGGCAACGTCTACGCTATACGTAAATGTTCCATCAAATGCTTAGTAAAGTAGGCCAAAATCCTTTACCACACTACTCACACTGGTATGCTCTGCACATCCTAGAATTTGCTGTCCTACTTACTTTATTACAGCCCTAGCTTTTTCCATTAGGAACTGTCACTAATTCAAACTGTCTTTCTTGTTCTTGAAGGGCCCTTAGAAATGCCCTTCTCAGTCGTTCTTCATTCATCAGCCCCTTAAAAAAGATATGATGGGACATTGGATTCTTCCTTCCATGGAGATGAAGAATTTATAAATTTAGCATTGCCTTTTGAAGAAGTGAAACACAGTGCAACATGTTCTTCCAACTTCAACATATTGATACAACTGATTTTAGGATAGCACATGTTCTATTTTTCACACATGTGAAACGACATGGCAAAGCAGCCAAGGGTGATGCGGTTTTGAGGTTAGACAGGAGGGAGGAATGTGGCTGAGAGAGAATTTACAATATTGCAATTTACAATCCCATTGCCACATTATTTACAACATGATCAATGTCAAGTGCTGGGATTGACATTTTGGCATCCAATGTGG
>JAAAKL020016873.1:0-10847 GCA_010016065.2 Carybdea cf. marsupialis auct. non (Linnaeus, 1758) | reverse complement strand
TTTTGGATAACAAATGAAAATGAAAAATGCAAAAACGAACGATCTTTCCTTCTTCAACTCTCCTCCCCCTGCAAAAAATTGTTCGTTTTTGCTCGCTTTCCAGGAATACCATCCCCTCTCCTCCGGACGAACGTACTTTTTGAATGGTCCCATATTGGAGTGTATGTACGTGTGTTTTTGTTGTGTGGAGGCATCTTGAAAATTTATTGCGTCTCAAACAACGAGAGATTCAAATAGGAAGTCCTCTCCACTATCCAGAACTTAAGAAGACAATATCGTCAAACAATTAGCTTGGATTGTTTTGAAAGGTAGGTCTTTACCCAAATCCTTGTATTCGTATCAGCAGTAATTCCCATATGCGGGCCTCGGCGAAATACAGCGACATCTTGGTTGGCACTCGTAATGCCGGACCAGTCTAAGTTAAATTGGGCTAAGGACTTGGTGGAAGCAAGCCGCTTGATGTCAACTTATTGTGTCCATGGACCAAAGTTTCTGAAGCATGTGATTCTTTGGCCTTCTCTTGCTCGCTCTTTATCCATTCTACCGCTAATTCTTCCAGTCCATCTTTGCTGATCACGTGGCAAAGCAACTTCACTTTTGATACTTTCTCTTTCTTTGCTACTTTATCTCTATCCTTGACATCATAGATTTTGTAACATATGGATTAGAAACCCAAGAACGAGGACAAACGATTCTATTGTGTAGCGACGAGAAATGGTGGGTTCTCGATGTTTTGGCTTTTTTAGTTGCATGGTCATTTCCGGTTGTCGTCAACAGAGATCAAAACAAGAAACTTGTGCAGCTAGAGGTTGTAGTTCGTCTTGATTGCCTGTGACCTTTGTAATGTTCGTCTGGATGGCTGGCAAGGCACTAAGAGTTCAGTATAACCCGGGAAAGCTCAGCAGAAAGAAATCTCGATATTCTTTGTACAACTTCTTCAAACCATACCTTACAAGAACTCTCTATAAACTACGAGATTGAAACTATACATAACAAATATTTACTACGCAACGGCAACTAACCAGCCAATAAAAGAAAACTAAATAATTAGGAGTCTGGATACAACAACCTTCTTGCTATAATATTACTTTCCTCTATGCATATCGAAATGGTTCTTTCACTTTCAAAATCCACAACTGATGAAGTGAAGTTTTTAAGAACAATAAACGTGAGTAGAATTTGTTACATTGAAATTTTCCACAGCCAATTGCCTGTTGAATTTTGCAGTTTCTAATCGTCACACGGTAATGGCTCTTGTGTTCTTCCTCTTCCACATTTGTCTGACGGGAATCGTATTTTACAATGATTACCCCTGTATACATTAGAATGCAATAATCTATCTCAAGCCTAATCTCGACTACTCGCTTAATGTCGAGGCGTTCGACATTTTCCGCTCCTCTACATGCGCAGTAGTAATAATATCTAGCATTGTCGCCTTAACATTTTGTGAGTAGAGAACAGTAAAAATCAGTTCTACTTTTTGCTGCTATCAAAATTCCGCTTCAACACCCCGCCAATGGAAGTACATCATTTCTGCCTAGTGAAGATGGCGGTCAAAGCAACGGGGCTGTTAAGCGCTGAATTCGTATCAGCATATCACAACGTTCAGAATGTTAACACAAACGAGTTCCCAAACCTTGTCCAGACTATTAGTTGCATTTGAAATATTTGGTTTCATACGGAGGCTTCTGTTTGTGAAAGTGAAGGAGTCGAGGAGCAAAATGTAGCCCGCCGCTATAATTTGCGCCTAGTGGAGATTGGTCTTTAGGGTTTACGGACTCAGTTCTTTCCATCTCAGCCTCATGTTTGTCTTTACTGATATTACATTTTAGGATGTTATTATCAAGCACTGCCACGAACAAGGAATTGAAGCCGTGCAGTAGTGAACGAAGGTTAAGAATGGAACTGCAACGTTGAAAATGATACAAAAAGGAAGCTTTCCAACGCCTTTGTTGTGGAGACGAGAGATTCGATATCCAAGAGTACTGAATAAAGTGAATCGTGTTATACATTTTAAAAATCAATTTATCAACAATAAGAAGCTCTACTACTATCATCACATGAACAGTTCATCCGCATATTGATTTATAAGTCTCTTTACCAGGCTTTTTTACGATACAAACAATGGCAACTAATTTGCATAATTACATTTTCATAATAGCCTTGGCTTGCTCTAATACCAAACGGAAAAGGAGCAAAGTCGATCGACTTCCATTTACTATCGAGCAGTTTTGATACTTAGAGAGAAATACTTTCTTACAAATGGCCGAGGACGATATCTTTAAGGACTTCCACGCAGGTTAGCTTGCTGCAAATAACTTAGAGGAACATGAATTGTCTCTACTCGTTAATGAATTAAAGCAGCTCATGAATATTTAGACCGAAAATGTAACCAAACAGAAGCTGAATGTAAAGCGTTTTATATCTGCACATCAAATCTCGAGAGTACGGCGTATATCGAGGAGCAAATGGTATGTTCAAAAGACTTCGTCTTGTGGTTTTTATTTACTATGGTGGAGAAGATGATCAAACTGGTGTCGGTGATAATAAACTGCTGTTCACCACAACGAGGTCATTGAGGGAGAAACCAATGCTGTTTACCTTAATAGCCGGATATGTTATATGTAGACTGAAAAGCAAGATGACGGGATTACTTGCACCATGCAACAACCAGACCAAAGGTTCAAATATCAACATGACGTTGTCAACACTGCGTTTGATTACAATCGACGTGACAAACTCAGTAAACAGCAAATCTCCCTTTTAAATAGAGGACTCTTTTGTATCCGAACGAAGACATAAATTATATCTTTGTTGAGATTAAAGAACTGTTTTGGAAGGACGTCAAATGACACTTCTAGCAACGTAGAAGCAGGCGAAGTATGTGACAGGTTCTTAAAGTCGACTTCCATCTCAACTAAGTTTATAAGACTCCTGTTATATGTACGTTTTGATCAATACCGTAGCATCACTATAGCTGACAGAATCACTTGCTCATTGTGTTCTTCGATAAACCGTCAAGTGGTAAAGTAACTTTAAATATGTAAGTTCAGTTTACAGAAATACACTAAACTGTAATATGAGTAATTTTATGTGCAGAACATGCAAGGCGTTGTAGATCCTACTACAGCTTGAGAAGTTTAAAAATACTATACTCGCTAAGAAAACCTTAGAGAATATTTACTACCGGAAACGATTATAATCCGGCAGCTCCAAAGCGAGGCTGTATTCAACATCGACATCCGTTCTGAGCCTGTTTCTAATCCATATATTAAAAAATCTATGCGGAAATCAGCACTTTCAATTAAAGGCAGTGTTGTAAATTTGTTTTCGGTTCCAGTTGCTCCCTTTTTCTTTGGCTCCATCTTCTTATATTACGACACGTACATCCCACCTTCAGTCATAAATGACGACATCTTTCTAAATTGATAGGAGGCAGGCCAAATCGAGGCTTCGATAAATCAACTGGCTAGACGATATAATGGCTTGCATCGTCGTCAATCAGTCAACGTCCGTCAACAATCTTGAAGTTCAAGGTCTTTTGGAAGCGAAAATTTTTATTGAATATACCATTCTAGGAACAATTAGGTTCTTTTTGGCATAGAAACATAGTGATTTCATTTTTAGCAAATGTCATGGTGTAAAAAATTATAAGACAGAGAGTGGAGCCTCAAAGCCATCCCGGCTCCAGCGTTCATGATTTCGTAAACTGCATCAAAATAATGTCTGCCCCCCTCCAATATTTTGCTCCCAAGATGTGAGACACTATGACCACT
Organism: Carybdea cf. marsupialis auct. non (Linnaeus, 1758); assembly: GCA_010016065.2. Lineage (NCBI taxonomy): Eukaryota > Metazoa > Cnidaria > Cubozoa > Carybdeida > Carybdeidae > Carybdea > Carybdea cf. marsupialis auct. non (Linnaeus, 1758). The sequence continues at coordinate 7,071 of JAAAKL020016873.1, read as the reverse complement.
CTCATGGTCGTTCTCTCCTTTAGCTAAGTGTTACGATGTCTTCTACTGAGACCCCATTCGTACGCGAACGGATCCACATCGATCCGCTATTAAATAGGAAAAGATATGACTTCTTTTAGGAACGGAACCTTGTCAATTTGGATACTCTTTGCAGGGAGACTGAGTGGATCTGCTTCTCTTTCCAGCTCGTGTAAAGGCTTGGAACCAAACCATTCGGTTACAATATGAACAAGAGGCTTTAAGCATGAATAAGAGGCTATAAGAATCTGTGGTTGATTGGCGCAAAATTGAAATTTTGTTTATATTTGACTTAAAGTTTACCAAGTTTGATATAAAATCATCGGCAATTTCTTTTCACTTCCTCTTGCTTCACCATAAAACAGAGTCTTGATTGATCAAGGCAAAAGATGGCACAGTGATCTGTTGAAGTCAAATCTATTGACAGATCAAATCAGCGGGAGTCAGGGCGTCAGCCATTTTTTAGTTTACTTCATTTGGCACTAACTCGATGTCTTGCACCACAACCTGGGATATTCATAGGCATGCACTCCTTATGGGCATCAGTTTCCGTGTTACGCAAGAGCAAAAAACTACCGTACCGAAATCCTGTCGTGTAAACGCTCTGCAAAAGTTTTTACTAGTGTGCATTTAGGAACGGAATTGCTAGGGTTCATCCTTATTTCTCTCGTGTAAACAAGATTTGAACGTACTTCCTCACTTTCCCCTTTAGGGCACTTTGCCGTGTGACACCCTGAAATAATTTCAACTTTGGGATTGGTTCTATCATCAAAATGCTGACAAGAAAACCCGTGGGCGGCTCTTTACTGCTTTATTTAGAACTCAAACAAACAACCTTGAGTCGATCAGGACGTTTGAAATTATAATAACCTGTTAACAACATTTTGTGGGATTTTGCGTATTCCAATACGGTTGTGCAAGGTTGTACCTTAAGATTCCAGTGTCACTGGGTAATGCGAGTATCTTACTATCGCTAAACTCGGTGGTTTATATTGTAAGACCCTAGCCCAATCAGTTCAGAATGATGATTCCGATACTGTCTTCATAAACTTAGCTAGATACAATTCAACCAAAGAAACTAGGGAGGTTTGTGCATTAGAGAGGCTGTCTGGGACGAAACATTGAAGTTTGCAATGTTACTCTTTAACATTTACCTTTCTAGGAATATCATGTTAGCAGCGAGGATCGTTCCAATAATCTAAGTCAAGTTAAGAAGTGGGATCTTGATATGTTGAACCCACAATGTACGCTATTCTATTATAAGGAATGTAGGTCAGTCTCGCAAGGCAAAGCGATTGGAAATGAAATACTGAATTGCTCTAACTAAGCGCCTTGACGCTCCAAAGAAGGAATTGTAATGCGACACAGCACAGAAGGCCGGAGCCGTTTGACGACAAATAACACTCCAAGAAAATAAAGCTCAGATATTGATGTGTTTGTTTTAAGTATTTATTACTTAGTTATATAAATATATAATAAATGTAAAAGACAAAAGTTTGATATGACTTTGCTGACTATTTACATACTGATGGAGACGCCAACTGAGTACTCGAATATTTGACGTATAAAAATGATACACTTTAGGTGGTTTGGATAACAATGGTTACGTGTCACTTCATTGTGTCTCTTTATTATGTAGTCCTATTGTATATACACGGGTGATAGCTTGTTCAAAAAATCCATTTTTTGGTGATAAACCTTGTTTATTTGGCATGTCAGCATTTCTCGGCCCGGACGGGTTCTTGCATCACCTTTGATTGGACAAGATTGTAACGATTTCATGTCTGCTACCTTTTTGTAGTGAGTTCTAGCTGATCTTGATATTCCGAATAAAGGCGTTGGTATCTAAGATTGGAAGCTGAGTAGGAAGGAAAGAAGAAACAAGTAACGGAGCAACTGAGAATCTGGAGACTCCTGCCAATCACTCCGTTGTCAAGATGCAGAAAGATTCGGCAATAATATACTCAAACACCGGAGGTGTAAAGAGAAAAACTTTCTTTGGGCCCAATTTTACATTCTCCTTGACAATAGAATCTTGCGGAACCAAGATAAGGCATATAAGAACCAATTTAGCTGCACTGACGCTGCAAGACCCTATCGTCTTCAAATTCAGATAAGCCACTTCCTTAATATAGATGCAAGATATGTCACCCACTGATTCAGTAGTAACGGCACGTCAACGTATATCACTTTGTAGAGAATAAAAGCTTAACAATGATTGGTCACAAACATGTGACAACCACGTAAAGTTGAACACCCTCCATCCCCATCCCACCCCACGGGCGAAAAAAATCATTATGTCTACGTGTAGTTCGCTAGATGTTCTAAATAAGAGCTCACCCATTGTTGCCAGCATCTCATCGTTTAAATAGTGCACAAAGTGGTCAAATACTGCACTCTTTGGGTCACGTCTTAAGACAAAAATAGCTACTCAACCGGCAAGCATTGAATTCTGCTCCCGTATTTGGCTAAAAAAAACTCCCCCAATTTGCGTTTTATCGCTTAATCTTACAACACCGAGTACACCTCCTCGACAAAAGAATCACTATTCATATTCTGGCGGGGTATATTAACGTCAACAAGTACTTAATAATATAAGTCACAAACACTATTACTCACCAATGATGTTTAGCACGTCCTTAAGTAAATCTCGTTTTTGATAAACCTAAATGAGTAACAATAAAACATTCATTCATAGTTATAAAAACGTCGATTTCTACGTTTGTGTCTTCGCACTCTGCGATTTATCAAAGAAGCAGTGCATCAGAGATATGTCTGATTATGTATATAACGTTTAAACCCGGGGGGGGGGGATGACACGTTATTTGCAAGAGGACTAAAATAAGTTACACAAGACTAAACTTTACTGAAAGTTAGGAACGTTTCAGAAACATCACCAGGTCGAAATAATTGAAACTCTGAATATGAGAAGGTATTAAAGAGTCTAACAAAAAAAGTTTAATAAAAAAGGCACAGAGAACATCAAGAGAAATCTTTTTAAGTCTATCGTAAATTGTCTTTCCGGAGAGCTTCAAAACTGTTTTGTAACCTGATCTATGTCCAGACTGACCGAAATGTTGTTCCTACCAAATCTGAGCTAACTAACTGAAGGCCAAGGGGCCTGGGCAGGCATTTTAAAATCCTTGTTGGAAGGAGATTGAAACGGAGTTCGGGAAGATTCTCCATAATTAGCAGTGGCAGTTTTAGGGGGAGGCCGACAGGGCCATGGCCCGAGGCCCCGCGCCTGTAGGAGGCCCTGCGCCTCAGTGCTAAGAAAAAAATTGTGTCTATCTGCCCATATTAATCTCATGGAAGTACGTGAAAACACTAAACTGTATCCACTGAAAGGAATAAAGTGATCCAGAACTTCCGCTGTTTTATCATGTTGACCTGAACGCCCTAGCAATATATGACGTCATAGGGCCCCGCACCCTTCAAAATCGCCACTGATAATTAGGGGAGGCTAAATCTAGAAAGACAGAATCCTGCATTGCAGGTAAACTATTTCTTGCGTAATTCAGCAATTCTTGAAATTATGGCCATATCAAAAACAAGCAGAGTGAACGATTTATATGGTTAATAAATTGGCGTATGTCTGTAAGCAGATGTATTTGAAAGGCAAGTCAGTGTATAGTATATTTCATATGTGCCGATGTTCTCATGTTCACTTTGTTAGTTAATGAAAGCTGTGTGGACTCACGAAAAACTACCGTATTTAAAAAGTAGTTGATCTGATGTTGAAAACGTTAGGGGGGGTTAAGGGGGTGCTGCAAATTTCGTTAGCAGTCGGGTTGGAACAGCGACAAAAAGTTTAAGAATTACGGCACTGGATATTGATGTAAATTCAGAATATGCTAATATGGGTGCCGCAAATACTATTATGTGGTCATATTCCGCATAGATATGTACATGGTTCCCACACACGGAAATTTTAAAAAATCTAATATTTTAGAGCAACTATAGATCAGGTCGGAACAAACATTTTGTATTTTTTATTTAAAAAGAAACGTATAACCAACTATTGGTCAGAACGTTAGTGCTCCTGCATTTATCACAGATATAATGTAACTTACCAAAACTGTTGGATCCCACTTATCAGTTCTTCCAACAGGACCAAGCAAATCATCACATAACTCCCGAAGTCGTGCTTCCTCAGCTAAAGCGATATCAAACATTACTATTTTAGTAAGTACAAAGTATATACTTATATACACTCTGCAAATCGGGGAAACTCGACAAGCATCATAACAAAACATTTGGGGTGTCTAATGATCTAGTTGCCAAGTGGGTGAGTCCCTGGTAGAGATGTTGCATTCGTGTTAGGAAGGTTTTCTGAGAATTACTCTATTTGAATATACCATGGGCTTCATAAAATGCCAAAAGAACATTATCGGCTGTTTTAGTGGAAAAGTTGTCAAGCAATTTCTTATTTATCGGGGGTTGTGCGGTGAACCTGTACATCGTGTGACGAGAGAAGACACATCCGTATGGGCAAGAACATACAAGTTATCGAAAACCGTGGCATGAAAAGGAGGGCAACGACAAATAACTAAACGAGGGTAATAAGTTACTAAGGCTTTAATCCCGCTTTGCAACTAAGGCCTTTTAGGGTCGCAATTTTTGCGTGTAAGTGACGATTACGCACTACACATCTTGTTACCCCATCGACCAAATAATCTTAATAAATGTACAAGACTGGAATTGCAGCGCAAATTGATGCTTTTTATAACTGAGCGTCGATTCTGGTATGGCATACATAGCTACTTCATCTGTACTCTTTTGACTTTTACGCTCCATGCTCCTGCCTCCAACGAGGAGCGTTCGGGTGAACAAGAACAATGAGCGTACTTGACTCATAATAAAAATTTAAATAGGTTTGAGATGTCCGAGCGCAGAAGTAGAATAAACTAAATCCAACACACGAGTCAAATTATCTGTCACAGGTTTGATTATGCACTTATTCCATATACGAGACTACTACAGTGACAGTAAATACCTTAAAGGAAACTAACAATATAACATAGGAGTGACAGGACTGTTCTTCTATAACACTTAACTCGAATCTCCTTTTCTAGCACGAGGCGAGAGGAGAGGTCTGGGGACCAGTGAGACTAACTGTACACGTGGACATGACAAGTCTCTATTGGTAAACTTCTATCCTTTTGAATTTAAATGCTGTACGAGGAGCAGAATATGTGAAATACTGTGCCGCAGTTCTAACTACCTCCTAACAGGACTATTTAAGTGATTTGTTCAGAAATCTGTTACAAATCTGTCAGAAACTCACCAGCATGTACTAGGAATCGAGCGTACGTGAGTAACCAGAAATGATACTCCTCGGATGACCCCAGTGTCAAGGCAGCAGCAACTTGGTTCTAATTAAAATAAAATTGAAGAGAAGTAAGACGAGACCATTAGTCTCTGGTAGCACTGTCAGCTTACATCAAAATGCCCCGGCAGCAACAAATAAAGCACTGAAGTGTGATTGACATTGATGGGAACACTATGAATATGTCTGAATATGAGCACTGCCAAAAGATATATCATTAGTTAACCTTGGGATATCATTAAAGTTGTTGATACGCTGCTTCTTTATGTGTCGACTCATAAAGCCTAACAAGGGCATTTACAGGAGAGGCTTTCCTTAGCCTTCCTCAGATGCTAGTAAAGCAAGTAACTGGTCCACAAGGGACTCTTTTACCTCGCATCTCAGCACCCTAGCCATAAATCTCGATATGCGTATCCTTTTTTGAGTACCATCAACCATCTTCATCCGATGGTTTCACGTTACCCTGTTAGGGGAACCAAGTGGGTGCTAAATCTTCACATAGGACTAACATTCAGAGGGGGCGCCTCACGCCTCCTTAGACTGATTTAATCTATCAATATCATTGCAGGTGGGCACTACGGTACGTAAAACAGGGAACTTCTCGCTACTTATCGTGACGCGTAGCAACATTACGTTGCTCTCTGTTTTGCCATAATCCTTACCTTGATATTTCAACGAAAAATCATAAGTGTACAATGGCTATAAAATCGAGTAAACGCCACTGCGTACTTTACAGTGGTGGAAGCTTACACGAGATATTATGGTACAGAGATACTTTTGAGGAAAAGAGACCTTACCTACTTTAGGAACTAAGTGACAAAACAACGGTGAATACTAGTAGATACATTAGTGCTATCCAAAATTAAGAAATCTTACCTCGAGGTGGCAAAGTGTGCTTGTTTGTTGTTTAGCGGAGCTTAAACGAAGCATCTTACTGGTTTGCTTTGTAAGCCTGATAAAAGAGAGCAAAAGCCACAGTCAACAGAAAGATTTCGGAACGTGAACTGGAACAGATAATGAACCTAAAGACACTACTATACTACAAATAAAGACACTACTTTCGTACCAAAGAGGAAGTGGTAAGCGACGTTCCTACTTGGCACCCAGACTTGGTAAAGATAGGGCCAGGGGACCACCTCTCAACTATATCGACCACCATTGCAAAGATGCTGAATTGACCATTAAATACATTGAAAATGTAATGCTGGACAGATGCGTCTGGAGAAGTAAATTTCATGTACTCTGGCAATTCACTTTATCCGACAAAATACGTCCTTCTCTTACTTCTGTGAAACCAGCATTAGATTGCTTACTACCGATGAGCTTGCTCAAAAAAGTTAACAATACTAACAAGAAGGAAGATAGCAAGATGAAAAAAACCACAGAAGTTAAAATATAACATTAAGAAGAAGATGAAGGAGAAGAAGGATTAGAGAAATGAAAAGGAATAGGCTAAGAAATACCCTGGAAGAGAAACTCAAATCATGTCGTACATGAAGAGCCAAGTCCTGGAAAACAGCAATTTCTGTCTTGAGAAAATTAAGACAACAAGGGATTACGGGAACTGACATCAAATAACCCACATGAAGCTGAAATCCTCACGCAAATATTTAGCACCAAGGGCTCTCTAAGATTACAGAGCAGAGCAGAGCAGAGCAGAGCAGAGCAGAGCAGAGCAGAGCAGAGCAGAGCAGAGCAGAGCAGAGCAGAGCAGAGCAGAGCAG